>JAJAQA010000027.1:385965-553465 GCA_021464565.1 Rutilus rutilus | reverse complement strand
AACAGCTTTGAATGATGTATAACACTTATATGTAATATCAAAATCAACAGAGTATTTTGAGTCTTTTTTGCACTGATAAGAAAAAAGCGAGCTGGTCTCGCCGGCGCGACCGCCGACCCCAGGGGTTTAATCCTTCCTCGTCATCATGGAGAGCGCAGTTCATGGTTGCATATCAACGACAGACGCCACGGGAGCGCAATCGCTTGTGTGAAGAAAGAGAAAGCGGCGCGGCCGTGCTTTCCACACGTTTTAGGCGCGATATGTGAACAGCTCTTTACAGAGTTGGCAAATTACGATATTTTTGTTATCCTTGATGAAATACTTCCACACATCTGTCTGATGGTGACGTTCGCCATTTTGAATTAATTTATGGTTAATGCACGCTCGAGTAGTCGATTGTTTCCGACAGTGCCGACTAGTGGTCGAAGTAGTCGATCTCTCGACTATTCGACTAGTCTGTGCAAGCCCTAGTATTTTTAGATTATGTTGTGTTTTAAATAAATCCAAACAATCAAAAAGACATTCTAAACTCTCCTCACATTCTTTGTTTATCGTTCCCTCACAGTCCCACCTGATAGGGCCATTAGGGGAGGGTTTTTGTCTTCCCAGGTTTGAAACACATCAATATTCATGATGATTCATGCCTCCTGGCATACAGCTTTCTTACACAAAACATGTCTTACAAATTTTAGATCAATATATTGTTTTATGTGAATGAGTGGGCAGGATGATTTTCACATCGTTTTGAAGCAAAAACTCTGTGACACAATTTTCAAAAGTCTTGTGAAAAAATAGTATGGGTTTTATAGCCTTAATTCAGTGACAGAGTTCACAAACCACGTATAAACATAATTTTCTCAAAACTACAAACTTTTACATACATGCTGCTCACATATTATTGTAGCAGAGTTTGTGCTGAAAACAGTGTAATCAGACTTTAGCCATGAAAATCTTACAAGTAACAGAAATAAGCAGAAATGTCAGAGCATGTCAGAACACCTCCAGGGCCCAGAAAACACCTCAGACCCCAGAGGGATAATGCTTTTTCCTACATGACCATATTCTACATCCCTTAATTAGGGTGGCCCAGTAGTGCACAACACAACGAAATTTAAAAAGCAAACATAAGTTCACAACACAACGAAATTAAGCCACAACACAACAAAATGAATCCACAACACAACCAAAATGAATCCACAACACAACTGAAATGAGCCACAACAGAACTGAAAATGTATAACACAACGGAAATAAGCCACAACACAACAAAATTAAGCCGCAACACAACAGAGGACCAGTAGAGGGCTCTCGGAGCGTGGTAAAGTTAGTTTTCCTTGCCATTGTTCTATAGAGTCGGCAGTCTTAATATATCAATACCACGATTAGTTTTAATCCTTATTACGAGGAGAAAAAGAAAAACTATTAGGGAAATATCATTAGGGAGAGGTACTAACAGTAAAAAAACTAAAACAAATTTGGGTCCATTTCTTACTATTAACTATTTTAACAATTTACTTGTGTCTCAATAAACTCTTAATTACTGCTTATCAATAGTTAGTAAGGTAGATGTTAAGTTTAGGTATTGGGTAGGATTAAGTACGGTGGCCCAGTAAACCTTTTGGTTTGGCCTTGGTAAAAAAAAAAAAAAAAAAAAAAAAAAAAATGTAATAAGTCAGTCTGGTCACTAGGAACCTACCACAAGCTTTGGAACATAAAAAAAAAAAAAAAAAAAAAAAAAGGTGTACTCTGCATACAGGGAGCTATTGGCACAATTTCACCTGTTGTAAGTCAGTCTGGTTAATAGATACTACAACCTTTGAAACATGATTCAAATTTTTTTTTTTTACTATATTACAAACAATTATAATTGTTTACTGTAAATATGAAGGGAGGTATTGGAAAAAAGTCAGCTGTATGGGTTAGCTTTGGATTTGGAACATGTCTGTTTTTGAATGTTAAAAGTAATTTTAATTAATACAAATTATACATTTTAACAACTTGAAGGAATTGGCGGACATTCCCTTGTAGGATTGAGTGCAAATCAAATACAAATGAATTATTCAGGTGATTTGTTCAAACGTAACTCCACACAGAACTAAACATTCCAAGCCCCAAATCACCCATCCCGGCTCCAGCCAGTCTACCTAAGAACTTTTATGAGCCCAACTAAAGGAGAACTTGTCAATGTGAGATAGCTTGGAAAAGAATGATTGGTTCAGAGATGGCACAACTCAGTGCCCGATCAAGATAACAGCAGAAGTTGCTGGACCCCACAACATTTCAGACCCCCTCCTCCTTAGGACCTCTGAATGACCAAACCAGAGTTCTAATCTCTTCAAACCACAAGAACTGAGATTTTACCTATAACAATAGATAAAAAATCATCCCAGAACAATTCTCGATGGACTTATAATCAAACACCATGCAACTACATGATTCTATTTTGTGTCTACAATATATGTGTGTCTAATATGCTTAGATCCCATATAATTCATGTAATTGTTATAACTATTAGATGCTTGAATGAAAGTGTGTCGTGCTTCCTATCAGCATGATCGTATATTCTTAATTCAAAAGATGGCTTGATTGAAATCTGTGTAAAATGTTTCGTATTCTTATAATAGTAATAATGTCTAAACTGTGGCCTCTTGTTCTCTCTGCTAGTGCTGGAGAGCAAGGAGATCACAGATAACACATGATTTACGATAAGAAGAGAATAGAGCAACCTCCTAAATTTAGCCAGTGTCTAATTGGTCCGATCTCTTCAGGAGGTTGGACAAACTTTTGAGTTTAAAATCTTAGATTCGAAACAAAGCTCTCTCTCTCTCTCGGGCTCTCTCTCAAGACTAGTAACCATGTAAACGCGCAGACGAAAGAACCCAAATCAAGATCAGAAGAACATGGGTTAAACAACTTCATTCAAGCCATCATCTACTCTCGTCTCAATTTCCTTGCTTTTCTTAGTTTCCTTTCTTTTCCGTTGTGAGTCTCGGTTCTAAGTTAAGTTTCGCGGCAAGATTTCGGTCCACGTTTCTCCTGCAAAGCCAGCTTCAACAAGACTTCAATTCTGGCCGCCCCAGACATCAGGCACGAGGAGACCAGCCAACGAACGAACTCGGGAAACCCCCTTTTACGCAGACAAAGGGAATCCCCAAAGCAAAGACAAGCAAGTACTGCCTCCAGACTCTTAAGCTGAACTGGTGTATTGATATAAATGTAATAACCTGTCTAAGAAATGATAGAAGGGTTAATTAATGATTGATGGTTCGTTCCAGGTCATGTCTTATAAGTGCATATAGAAACTTGGGATTTCATCATCTCACTCTTAAAACGTATTCTTTCCTCACTCTCTTTCTTTCTGCAACTCGTATGAATGTGTGTGTGTGTGTGTTTGTGTTAGATATTAGTTTTATGTGTTAGAATAATCAATAAAATCTTGTTTGTATTTTAAAGAGAAGTATTACTTGTGTTATGTGCTTACGAATTTAATGTCTTAAACTTCTGATCTAAGTTACCTTGCTAACTATAGTGTTTCACTATAGTTCGGATATTTATATCCGTTGCAGAGTTGATAGTTACAGCCAGTTCAAATGAAACGCGAACGAGTCATTTGCTCGGCTGCAATAAGTGACTCTTTCGAATTCCCTATAAATTAATTAATAATTCCTTTGAGCTAAATTGACGAATCACTAAAATTATATATATATATATATCTTACACCCTTAAAGATCATGTGGTAGCGCGTCAAAGCTAGTATAGTATAAATATGCAGCTATAATGCACGTAGGTGATTTTGAATTAATAAATGTTGATATATAATGGTTAGCTACATACTGTCAAAGCTACATAGCTACAAAACTAATCATGGCGTTGATATATTTTTAGACTGCTGTCTCTATAGAACAGTGGCATGGAAAACTAACTTTACCGCGCTCCGAGAGCCCTCTAGTGGTTGGGAGCATTTCCATTGTGTTGCGGCTTTATTTTGTTGTGTTGTACATTTTCCGTTGTGTTGTACATTTTCCGTTGTGTTGTGGCTCATTTACGTTTTGTTGTACATTTTGCGTTGTGTTGTGGCTCATTTACGTTTTGTTGTACATTTTGCGTTGTGTTGTGGCTCATTTACGTTGTATTGTGGATTCATTTTGTTGTGTTGTGAACTTATATTTGCTTTTTAAATTTCATTGTGTTGTTGTCACGGTGCGCTCAACGACGCCTCCTCCTGGTTTCTCTAGATCACTCTCCCCTGAGTTCTAGGACTCACACTCATCACCTTCCATCCCTGTCTTATTCTCATTATCACTGCCACCTGTTCTCATTCAACTTCCCTTTATCTGGACCTCGCTCCCCTCTGTTCCCTGCGAAGTCTTGTTTCTGCCACGGCGTACAACTCTGAGCAATCTACTGATTTTTCCTAGTATTCCCTGTTTCTCGATCCTAGCCTGTTTCCAAGGACATTTGTATGAACGTTTGCTGCCTGCCCCGACCCTTGCCTGGTATCGACTCCGAGTTCTGGACTTCCCCTGAATGCTTCTGCATTACCGTGTCTGTTCTACTCTGTTTGCTTGTGTGTTCCAATAAAGTATCTGCACATAGATCCGAACGCCTCTGCTTCTGCCTCACAGAAGACTTCGCCAACACTGGATCCAGCAGTCGTGCATCAACTAACCTCAGAAGTCTCCAATCAAGCTTCAGTTCTGGTGACCCATCAGCGACAGCTTGAGAAATTAACTTCACTTCCCGAGGAATTGGTGAGATCCATGCAGGCCCTCTCGACTCAATCCGCCGCTGCTGCTCAAACCGCTGCACCTCCAGTTCAACCGTCTCCAAGTGTGAGTACATCTCCCAATAATCCTCGTCTATCCATTCCTGATAAATACGATGGCTCATCAGCAACGTGTAAAGGGTTTCTGCTACAATGCACTCTGTATATTAATCAACAACCCAACCTCTTTTCTAACAATGACGATGGCCGTGTGTCTTTCATATGTTCGTTGCTGACTGGAAGGGCCCTGGAGTGGGTAGGAGGAAAAACCTTGCTTTTCCCTCTTATGACAACTTTCTCGCCCAATTCAGAGAGGTCTTTGAGCATCCCGCCGCTGGAAAGGAACCGGGCGAGCTACTACTGTCTTTACGTCAGGGAGGATCTTCCGCGGCGGATTACACTCTCACCTTCCGCACTCTCGCTGCACAGACGGGCTGGAGGGATGATCCGCTGAGATTACTCTACCGCAAGGGTCTCAATTCAGATCTGCAAGGAGAACTGGCATGCCGGGATGACGGAAAATCTCTCAGTCAACTAATGGATCTTGCCATTCGTCTGGATAACCTCATGCGCGCCCGCCGCACACTGCTCAAACACCGAGTCGTCGAATATCCATCCACCAGCTCTGAATCAGAACCCATGCAGATCGGCTTTACGCGCTTAACTACAGAGGAGCGAGAGAGAAGAAGACGCAACAACCTCTGTCTATACTGTGCTCAAACTGGCCACTTGAGGGCGACATGCCCTGGCAGACCCACTTCTAGAGACTCTGCTGCGGTGAGTTCCTGTGTTCGCTCTTCCAATTCTCTCACTTTAGAGGTTTCTCTCAGTTCTGATAAAGGGATTGTTAATATTAATGCATTGATTGACTCAGGGGCAGCAGGAAATTTTATTGATCTCGCTTTTGCTAAAGCTCATCATTTTTCTCTCATTTCATGTGAATCCCGGGTGGCAGTGGCAGCGTTAGATGGACTACCCTTGGGATCTGGCGAGATTCAATATATCACTCAGCAGTTAACCCTCAATACCTGCACTCAGCACTCGGAAACCATTCAACTGTTCACCATAAATTCACCGCAACACCCTGTGATTCTGGGTTTTCCCTGGCTGGAGAAACACAACCCCTATATTTCGTGGTCCGAGAGGAAGGTAATCCAGTGGTCCTCTCTCTGTTTAACTAACTGTCAGCCCGCTGTCCTTGGTCCTGAATCTGGTTCCAGCCGCTCCGAAAATCCCGATATTCGTACCTTTGAACCTTGGGTGTACCTACTGTTTATCATGATCTCGCTCAGGCTTTCAGTGAAAGAGAGGCGCCTCAACTTCCACCGCACAGACCTGAGGATTGCGCCATTGAACTTCTTCCTGGAGCTGTACCGCCCCCGCGGGAGAGTCTATCCGTTATCCCAGCCTGAGACCGACACTATGAGATCTTACATTGACGAACAACTCTCGAAGGGCTTCATCACTCCTTCCACTTCTCCTGCTTCTGCTGGGTTTTTCTTCGTGAAGAAAAAAGATGGAGGTCTCCGCCCCTGTATAGACTATCGCAGTCTTAACGAGATCACTGTCAAGTACCGCTATCCTCTGCCACTGGTCCCCGCTGCTCTGGAGATGCTCCGCACCGCCAAGTATTTCACCAAGCTGGACCTGCGGAACGCCTACAACTTAATTCGTATTCGAGAGGGTGACGAGTGGAAGACGGCTTTCTCCACGACTACCGGGCACTACGAATACCGGGTGATGCCTTTCGGCCTTTCCAACAGTCCTTCTGTCTTCCAGGCCTTCGTAAATGAGATCTTCCGTGACATGCTGAACCTGAGAGTCATTGTCTACATTGACGACATTCTGATTTATTCTGATACCCTCGAAGCACACACAGCGTTTGAAGTGGTCACCGGAGTGCACTTCCGCGTTCGAACGGCTCAAGGAGAAGTTCACTACGGCCCCTATCCTTCATCATCAGGACCCCGAGTGTGAGTTCATCGTGGAGGTGGATGCTTCTAACTCAGGAATCGGTGCCATTCTGTTGCAGCGACATGGTAATCCTGCTAAAATGTTTCCCTGCACCTTCCATTCTCGTAAGCTCAAGCCTGCCGAACGCAACTACGACGTGGGTGACAGGGAGCTTCTGGCCATGAAGGCTGCCTTCGAGGAGTGGAGGCATTGGCTGGAGGGTGCTCGTCAGTCCTTTACGGTTCTCACTGATCATCGCAACCTTGAGTACATCAAGTCAGCTAAACGTTTGAATGCCCGACAAGCCAGGTGGTCTCTTTTCTTCTCAAGGTTTAACTTCAAGATCACGTATCGACCAGGATCCAAGAACGGAAAGGCTGACGCTCTGTCTCGCCAATTTGACGGTACCTCTGATCATTCCAGGCCTGAGTCCATTCTGCCATCTACCCTCATTGTAGCTCCTGTCCAGTGGGACATCATGTCTGAGATTTCAGCCACTCAAAGGGATCTTCCGACTCCTCCTGAATGCCCTCCTGACCGAGTCTTCGTACCTTTGAACCTCCGCACTCGTGTTCCCCAGTGGGTCCATTGCACACATAGTGCTGGTCATCCTGGGATTTCAGCCACATTACAACTAGTCACTAACCGTTTCTGGTGGTCCACTCTCCACGCAGATGTAGTCAAGTTCGTTCATCAGTGCACTACATGCAATATCGTAAAGGCTTCCCACTTAAAGCCGGCCGGACTGCTTCAGCCACTTCCTGTTCCTCAGCGGCCATGGTCCCACATTGCAGTGGATTTTGTCACTGATCTGCCTCTTTCTCGGGGTTTTACCACCATCCTCTCAGTGGTTGATCGATTCTCCAAGGCATGCAGGTTCATCCCCTTGGCTGGTCTGCCCACAGCTCTTCAAACCGCTGAAGATGTCCTCCATCATGTTTTCCGTTTGTATGGTTTACCCGAAGATATCGTCTCAGACAGAGGATCCCAGTTCACCTCCCGGGTCTGGAAAGCTCTCTGCAGTCAACTAAACATTAATGTCAGTCTCACTTCTGGGTATCACGCGCAGGCCAACGGACAGGTGGAGAGGCTGAACCAGGACCTCACTCGCTTCCTCGAACGTACAGCCACCGGAATCAGCAAGACTGGAGTCGGTTCCTTGTGTGGGCAGAATATGCGCAGAACTCTCTTCGCAAGCCATCAACTGGTCTCACGCCCTTCCAGTGCGTGCTGGGGTTCCAACCTCCTCTGTTCCCCTGGTCAGGTGAGCCCACGGATCTCCCAGCGGTGGACGCGTGGTTACGGAGGAGTGAGGAGACCTGGAACAGCAGGCTGACCGGCGGCCCCATCTTCAGGCCGGGCCAGTGGGCAAAAAAACAGCCTTTACCTCTTTACCCCGCTATTGTATTTTCTACATACTTCTGCCTAATGACAGATAACATCATAATGCTTGTCTTTTATATTTCTCTCTGGATCCGTTTGTCGGTATGTTTGCTTATGAAAATGCTACACGTTACTAATTGTGTATCAATTCAAATATGCTAGGCACTGAATGTCTTAACCAGATTTCAACACCTGGCATTTTTTTTCTTCTCTGTTTTTTCTTTATGTATATATATATATATACACTGCTCAAAAAAATGAAGGGAACACTTAAACAACACAATGTAACTCCAAGTCAATCACACTTCTGTGAAATCAAACTGTCCACTTAGGAAGCAACACTGATTGACAATCAATTTCACATGCTGTTGTGCGAATGGAATAGACGACCGGTGGAAATTATAGGCAATTAGCAAGACACCCCCAATAAAGGAGTGGTTCTGCAGGTGGTGACCACAGACCACTTCTCAGTTCCTATGTTGGGCTGTAAGCACAACCCCCACCTGTGGACGTCGGGCCCTCATACCACCCTCATGGGCATGTTTAATTTCACAGAAGTGACTTGGAGTTACATTGTGTTGTTTAAGTGTTCCCTTAATTTTTTTGAGCAGTGTATATTAGGGGTGGCACGGTACATGAAAAAACATCCGAACCGTTCGGTTCACTTGTCTCGGTTCGGTGCGTGTGTGCGTCGCACGGTTCGACGCATGCACAATGTAGCCTCGTGCCCGTGCTAATACAATGCTAAATCATAAATCAGATGTATGTAGGATAACATTATGATGTCCAGCAATCGATTTAAATAGTACACTGGGTTTACTTAGACATTTAATGAGATCTACTCCACTATGTTGTTTTTTCACGTGAATAAATACATAGATCAACAGTTTCACGTAGCCTACTTTAATTGTCCAGTGGCAGAACTTTTGCCAAGCGTGTCATAGGTTCTGAGTTCTAATCCGCACTCGTATATATATATTTTTTCTTTTTCATCAAAACCGATTATGTTTATCAGTGGTTGTATATCAAGCAGGGACAGATTTGTGTGAATTTTGTTTGTGATTTCACCGGAACGAATAGAGAGAATACGGATTGAAGCGCGCGTCCGAGTGAAGACTGTGCAGCGTGTGCGCGAGCCACAAGAGAACACTGTATCAGCGCCACTGATCGCAGCGGCAACGAGCACTTTGATCACTTGATTAAAAAAAACTAATTTCAGCGCTAGATTGCTTCTTATTTTACAAACGAATGAAACGAATAATTTGCTAGTTAACTGGAGATGTTTTATTTATTTGTATTGGTACATCCGTGCCGCGAGATATCGACCCTGGCAAAAAGTGGTGGGTACATGTCCCACCCGTAAATTACGCCTATGAGACACGAGGAGAAATTGACAAAGAATTGTCCGACACAGCCCACGTAGCTCTCACTACAGATGAATGGACCTCAAGGGCCACTGAAAATTTCCTCATAGTGACCGCTCACTCACTATATTACTTCGAAATGGGAAATGAGAAGCTGCGTTTTGCAAACACGCCCCATTTATGAAATAAATAAATAAATAATTAGATAATTAAGCTATATATCATATGCTGAAGTAAATTTTTGGAGTGTTAAAGATTAAAAGAAAAAATATCAACAAGAACCGTACAGAACCGAAAACCGTGACCCTAAAACCGTGATACGAACCGAACCGTGGGTTTTGTGAACCGTGCCACCCCTAATATATATATATATTAGGGCTGACCCCGAATAGTCGAAGATTCGATGCTTCGATTGGAGGAGCCTGATTCGACTACCAATCTCACGGTCGAATCTTCGCAGAGGTGTTATGAAACGAGGATCATGCCACTTTGGCTATATGAGGGCGCTCAGTGTCTGATTTCACATAGAACTACCGGTTTTCTGTCAATACGTTAATATTCAGCCTATTATGATAATGCTGTATATAAAAATGTGCAAAGAAAGAAGCTTTTAAGAAATATTTTTTAACGTGCGTGAATAAATCCAAACACCCCGTGACAGATTTAAGTTTCACTTTCAATCCGTGACCGACAGAGGAGTGTCTTGGCGGCAAGGATTTAAATCTTTAACAATGTCTGGGATAAGAAAATCTAAAGTGTGGATGTACACCATCAGAAAGGATATTCTCCAAGGCTGGATTTAGAATCAGGAAAACCATGATCGCACTTCTGCCGGCCAACGTTAACAAGTTGGTTTTCCACAGGACATTCTAAAATGCTTAACGTGAAAAAAGCTTTTAAAACGCTTAAAAGGCACTTTAACGTGGCTTAATGCATGTACACAGTAGGCTACACACTTTATTAAGAAACCATACTATGTGCAGTTAAGCAGATGAACCCAGAATATGAACGCAATGCGTTCCTAGTAAAGCGTTTTCATATTTTAATTTAACTATTTTAGGAGATTAAGTCGTTAATCGTTTTTCACGTTAAGTGTTTTAGAAAGTATTTTATCCGCGCGCACAATTTGAAAAGACTCCAACGGACACAGACAGAGTGAAAGACTGGATTTGTTCTCTCGATCAGGTAGGGTACAAGTGATTTCAAAACTTTTCAGCCAGTTCTAATTTGATTTTTGGATGCTGTGAACATTTTTAGCTAAAAAGACTGCCACTCCAGTTTAGCATTTATTGTTGTTTCTGCAGTTAAAAAGACAAAGTTGACAATTCTGACTAACTCTCGTTATTTTAATAATTTCTTTATTTTTATTTTATTTATTGATCTGTCAGGGTTATCTAATCTAACTATTTGTGGCTTGTGTTTTGAATATATGTTCCCCTACACTTTAGGCATTTTGCACACATTTGATCCTCATGTTGTGACTTGATTCTGATTTATTTCATTTTGTATTTTTATGTATTAGAAAGGTATGTTCTGTTCTAATTTAATTTTGTAAATTAATTGTTTATTTTTTCGGTGCATAGATGTTGTGCTGTACTTAGAGCCTGCTCGCACAGCCGGTAATTTAGCCGATTTAAATTGATTTGCATGTGAAATGTAAATCCTGTCTGCAGTGTGGCCTTTCTGGAGTTATTTATGTTATTTCTTAGTTTTATTGATCCAAAATGTTTTTATACATTTTCTCAGAGGTGTCAAGTAACGAAGTACAAATACTTTGTTACATTACTTAAGTAGAAATTTTGGGTATCTATACTTTACTGGAGTAATTATTTTTCAGACGACTTTTTACTTCTACTCCTTACAATTTTACGCAATTATCTGTACTTTCTACTCCTTACATTTTAAAAATAGCCTCGTTACTCCTAGTTCATTTCGGCTTGTTTTCATTCCGGCTTGTCGTCGTAAAAAAAATATTGGCCAATTACACAAACGGTTAATAGATCTGAGTCCCGCCTCCTGAACACACATCGCTAAACTGATTGGCTTTGTGTTTTCTTTCTAACTTGTGAGAGGCTGTAGTCACATTTGGTTGTGCGAAGTGCGAAGCGCCAAAACTCCTCCGAGTCCTAAGGAAACCTAGATGCGGTAAGCGAGGGAGAAATCAACAGTTCTGTGCTCAAGAATACGGGGCAAATCGCGTCAAATATTGATTTGGGGACAGACGTTTTTACAATATAATGACAATCGTAACATAACACTAACATAATCGTTAGTGTGTGTGTGTGTGTGAGAGAGCGAGAGAGAGAGTGTTTTGTGTGTTGTGTGTGTGTGTGTGAGAGAGAGAGAGAGAGAGAGAGAGAGAGAGAGAGAGAGAGAGTGAGTGTGAGTGTGAGTGTGTGAGTGTGTGTGTGTGTGTGTGTGTGTGCAACTCTACATTATAGGGTCAAAATATCCCCAATATGTCAATATCCGAAATCCTTGTCCTTTTTTCAGAAAACAGCTTATAAATCAGACTTTTGTTTTTTGAAAATGTAAAAATGCAGACAGTTTTCTGTGATAGGTAAGGTTAGTCTATGGGGGGTAGAAAACACAGTTCCCTTTCGTAGTCACTCCGAGTTACGTCGGATGACGACGAATGGGGTTTCGCTTAGAAAGCCTATCATCTTCGAGTATATAAAACGAGCCAATGGCAATGAAATGCCATGGGTCTGCGGAATTTGCATAGCGTAACTCCGCCCCACCCTGGGGGTATATAAGGAAGTGCGCTGGCAACATGCAGATATGTTTTCGCTTCGGAGCCAAGAGTTTTCTTCACTCCTACAAGCCATTCTGTATCATCTTCACTCTACGAGACGAGCGGCTCTTCAGTGTGTTGGTGTGACGGCGTGTTCCAGCGAGATCGCATTGCCTGCTGCTGATCTGTGCAGTGATCTGCCGACAGTGTGTGTGTTTCTCCCTGGGCGCTTCAGCACTCTGCTGAGCTTTTCCTCTCTCTAAAAGAGCTGCACGCGGCACGTCTTTTTCAAGACGGCTCGCCCGTGTATTACTGGATGTGGGCGCGTGATTCATCTGCGTCATGTTTTCTTAGTGGGAACGTGACCATCGCGATGTTTATAGATCGAGACTCAATGATCTCCGTGTGGGTAGAGTCCCCTCTGCCACACCCCAATCTATCTCTTCCTCGAGAGGGGATACTTTGGCTGGTGGCCAGGGTGATCTGAGGGTTACAGTGTGGCATAATACCGACGAGCATTCCTCGGGCCACGCCCCCCTCCACATCGCAAACCATGGGGCTTCCGTGTGTGCCTGGTTCCTCTCGGGGACCCAGTGTTTTCATTCGGGGCTCCAGCAGGTGGTGTCATGTCACTCACAGCATCACAAGGCGGGCTTGATTCCTCTGGAAATGAGGATTCGACTGCGTTGCCTCCCTCTGGAGTGTCAGCGTTAGTCGGGTCAGATCCAGAGCTGATGGCCATGCTTTCCCGGGCAGCTGAAAGCATCGGTTGGAGTGGCGTCGCCCTCCCCCCGAGCGCTGTAGGCTTACGATTGGTTCCTGGGCGCGTGTTGCTCTCAGCACTCGCTCCCAGTGCCTTTCTCCCGGACGTGCATCAGGACGCCTCCGGCTCGCGAGAGTCCCGTGACTTATCGTGCCCCGCAGGCGTCCTCCGCCTTCGCTGCACTCGATCGCGTGGCAATCATGGGCTGTATGTTCTCTGTCACTATCGTGGCACAGGCATGCAGTGCTGTGTGTCGCCTTCGCCTTCGAGGCAGTGCTGACTCGGGAGTTCTGTCAGACCAGGCCGCCGTGGAACGCTGGTCCTTCCCTGGCCAACACTGACAGAACGCGGAAACTCGACCACGCCCCCACGCAGGGACGCTATGCCTCCCATGTCTGGGCTGGTCGATCCGCCACGCACACTACTGACCTCGCTCTACGGGCGACATCGGTACCTGCGTGATCCCGGGGCCAGGTGATGTCCACAGCTGTGGTCCAGGAATGGGCTCAGCCAGGTTGATGTGAGGGGGTCTGGGAATTCATTTTCTCAGCTCCCCCATGTCCCAGGCTGGGCTCCTCGGCGGTGTGGTTGAGGACTGTACCCTACAGTCTTTGACCCCCCAGAAGCAGACTGAGGCCTTCTGCACCGACGGTCATCCGTCCATGCGGTCTCCTTAGTCTGCTTCCCGCCGAGGCCGCCTCCCTGCGGCCCCTCCCCTCGAGCCTTCACTGGCCCCAGGCAGGAGAGGGTTGCAGGAGGGCGGCACCACCGTCTCCGCCCCTTAGCCGGCCAAACACCAGGCTAAGCAGCATTCTTGAGACGAGTGATTTGCTCGGCGGTGTGGTTGAGGACTGCGCCCAACAGTCTTCGACCCTCCCCTGAAGTGGACTGAGGCCTTCTGCACCAATGGTCATCCTCCCGTGCGGTCTCCTTAGTCTACTCCCCGCCGAGGCCGCCTCCCTGCGGCTCCTCCCCTCGAGCCTTCAACGGCCCCGGGATGGAGGGGGATGCAGGAGGGCGGCACGGCCCGTCTCCGCCCCTTAGCTGGCCAAACACCAGGCTAAGCAGCACTTTCGAGACGGGCAGCTTGGAGTTAGGGCTCAGTTTTTCTCAGGAGTTGGTAGCAGGGCCACTCCGTCCCCCGGTGGAGGGCCGGGGGAGAATCTCTTGTTTCATGAACTGATGCCCCTTCCTCCGAGCCCCAAGAGGCTGTGGATGACAGTGTGCGCCCCTCACGAGCCTCGCCACTCTCGTCCCCCTCTGTCGCCAGACACCTGCCAGAGCACGCCCCCGTGGGACGCTGGTCCTCCCCTGGCCTCCTCTGGCAGGGCGCGGCTAATGACCGCTATGCCACCCACGTCCGGGCCGGTCATTCCGCTTCGCTGCTCCACCAGTGTACGTCTGGTCCGCTTGACCCCGCTGGTATAGCTTTGGGGAGCTTTCCCAGACTGTCCGGTTGGGTCGCGAGAACCATCAGGCTCGGCTACGCGATTCAGTTCGCGCGGTCTCCTCCCCACTTCAGGGGAGTCCGCTTCACTATGGTCGGTGGCAATGCCCCTGTCATGAGAGTGGAGGTCGCCACCCTACTGGCGAAGGGTGCGATCGAGATTGTCCCTCCAGCCGAAATGAAGTCCGGCTTCTACAGCCCCTACTTCATTGTACCGAGGACAGCGATCGACCTGAAGGACGTCTACTTCTATGTCACCATTCTTCCTCGACACAGACCGTTCCTACGGTTTGCTTTCGAGGGGCAGGCATACCAGTACGCGGTTCTCCCTTTCGGGCTAGCCCTGTCTCCTCGCGTCTTCACGAAGGTCGTCGAGGCAGCCCTTGTTCCTCTACGGGAACACGGGGTTTGCATCCTGAACTATCTCGACGACTGGCTGATCCTAGCTCACTCTCGAGACCAGGTTTGCGAACACAGGGACCTAGTGCTCCGGCACCTAGCTTGTCTGGGCCTTCGGGTCAACTGGGAAAAGAGCAAACTCTGCCCCGTGCAGAGGATCTCTTTTCTCGGTATGGAAATTGACTCGGTCGCCATGTGCGCGCAGCTTATGAGCGGGCGCGCGCAGTCACTGCTGACTTGCTTTCGGCAATTCGAGGGCAAGAGTGCGGTTCCACTGAAACTATTTCAGAGGCCCCTGGGGCATATGGCATCCGCAGCCGCAGTAACGCCGCTCGGATTGCTTCATAGGAGACCGCTTCAGCTTTGGCTTCGCGATCGAGTCCTGAGGTGGGCATGGCAACACAGCACGCTCCGAGTCCCAGTGACTCCGACCTGCCGTCAGACCTTCACCCTGTGGTCGAACCTCAATTTTCTACGGGCCGGAGTTCCCTTAGAACGAGCTTCCAGGCATGTTGTTGTATCAACGGATGCCTCTGCCACGGGTTGGGGTGCCATGTGCAATGGTCATGCTGCCGCGGGCTCCTGGACAGGACCCCAGCGCCTTTGGCATGTCAATTGCCTCGAGTTGCTGGCTGTACGTCTCGCCCTGCACCGCTTCTGTGCGTTGCTCAGGGGCCAACACGTACTAGTCCAATCAGACAATACCGCGACAGTAGCGTACATCAACCGACAAGGTGGTCTACGCTCCCGCCGTATGTCGCAACTCGCCCGCCACCTCCTCATATGGAGTCAGAAGCATCTGAGGTCGCTTCGAGCCATTTATATCCCGGGAGACCTGAACCAGGCGGTCGACGAGCTGTCTCGGCTTCGGCCTCTCGCTGGAGAATGGAGACTCCATCCCCAGTCGGTCCAGCTGATTTGGGATCAGTTCGGGGACGCACAGGTAGATCTGTTTGCCTCCCACGACTCGTCCCATTGCGTCCTGTATTATTCCCTGACCGAGGGCACGCTCGGCACGGATGCACTGGCGCACAGCTGGCCGCGGGGCCTCCGCAAGTATGCATTTCCCCCAGTGAGCCTTCTTGCACAGACTCTGCGCAAGATCAGGGAGGACAAGGAGCAGGTAATTTTGGTTGCCCCGTATTGGCACAACCGCACCTGGTTCCCAGAACTAGTACTCCTCGCGACAGCACCTCCCTGGCCAATTCCCCTGAGGAAGGACCTGCTTTCTCAGGGACGGGGCACCTTATGGCACCCTCGTCCCGATCTGTGGAACCTCCACGTGTGGCTCCTGGACGGGACGAGGCAGGTTTGAGTACCCTACCACCAGCGGTGGTGACTACCATCACTTCCGCTAGAGCATCGTCCACGAGACATGCCTATGCGTTGAAGTGGAACCTCTTAGTCAACTGGTGTTCTTCTAAACATCTAGAACCCACGAAATGCCCCATCAGTGTCGTGCTTTCCTTCCTGCAAGAAGGGTTGGAGCGAAGGCTGTCTCCCTCCACCCTGAAAGTGTATGTTGCCGCTATTGCCGCACATCACGACGCAGTTGATGGTAAGTCCTTGGGAAAGCACGACCTGATCGTCAGGTTCCTGAGGGGAGCGAGGAGACTGAATCCTCCTCGTCCTCCCCTCGTACCCTCTTGGGACCTCTCAGTGGTTTTAACTGCCCTGCAGAGTGCTCCCTTTGAGCCTCTGCAATCAGTGGAGCTTAAGTTCCTGTCAATGAAGACAGCGCTCCTGGTTGCATTGGCCTCCATCAAGAGGGTAGGGGACCTGCAGGCATTTTCGGTTGACGAAGCGTGCCTGGAATTCGGGCCGGCTAACTCTCACGTGATCCTGAGACCCCGGCCTGGATATGTGCCCAAGGTTCCCACCACACCCTTTCGAGACCAGGTGGTGAACCTGCAAGCGCTGCCCTTGGAGGAGGCAGACCCAGCCTTGGCACTGCTCTGTCCAGTACGCGCCCTCCGTGCTTACGTTGACAGAACGCAGTGTTTCAGGACCTCAGACCAGCTCTTTGTCTGTCATGGTGGGAAGCTGAAGGGAAAGGCTCTCTCGAAGCAAAGGTTGTCTCACTGGATAGTGGACGCCATTGCTTTGGCTTACCAGCAGCAAGGTCGACCGTGCCCCCTTGGTGTGACGGCCCACTCCACCCGGAGTGTGGCATCCTCTTGGGCTCTAGCGCATGGCGCCTCGCTAACAGACATCTGCAGAGCTGCAGGCTGGGCGACACCTAACACATTCGCGAGATTCTACAATCTCCGAGTTGAGCCAGTTTCTTCTCATGTACTCGCTTCGACTAGCCGGTGCTAGATTCTGCTCAGGTGTCTTCGCTTGCTCGCCATTCCTCTCCACGGACGGGATACGTGCGATATTCTCCTCAGGTGAGCCTCATAAGCCCTGAGTCTCCTCCAGCACTGTTGACGTCAACGCCAGAGTTATGCCACTGGCAGCTTTCGCGCTTGGCTAGGTGCCTCCATGTGCATGGTTCCCCCTCCGGGCGACCCCCACATGTGTATTTCCACTGTAAGCCTCTTTGAGCATGTGTCTTTCCCTCGGCAAGCCACCTTGCCACCCCTGGGGTTGAAATATTCCACCTGCGGCTGGACACCCCAGTGATTCTCCATATGCAGCCCCTCGGGGTCATATGTGTATTCCAAGTCCCCCCCTTCGGGTTGGGCATAATTGCATATTTCCACTGAGATATGCTTCCCAGTGTACCTTGGTATTCCTGTGTTAAGTAGGAGTCCTTCGTCCGTGCCAGTCTCACGACAGGGAGCTCAGACTTACGCAGGGCACTGGAAGACAGTCGAGAGGTGGCGTGATTACACTGGGAACCCCATTCGTCGTCATCCGACGTAACTCGGAGTGACTACGAAAGGGAACGTCTCGGTTACGTATGTAACCCTCGTTCCCTGAGTAGGGAACGGAGACGTTACGTCTCCCTGCCACTTCCGCTGTACCGCTGGAACGCCTGAGTTCAGTCTCGGCTCCTCAGCGAAGACATATCTGCATGTTGCCAGCGCACTTCCTTATATACCCCCAGGGTGGGGCGGAGTTACGCTATGCAAATTCCGCAGACCCATGGCATTTCATTGCCATTGGCTCGTTTTATATACTCGAAGATGATAGGCTTTCTAAGCGAAACCCCATTCGTCGTCATCCGACGTAACGTCTCCGTTCCCTACTCAGGGAACGAGGGTTACATACGTAACCGAGACGTTTGTTTGTACAGTATAAAAATCATTATGTCTATGGAAAGTCCCCATAAAACATGAAAAAATAACATTGCTTGGTCTGTTGAAGGCTGGTCTTGTTGAAATGAGAGGCCTGTTGATCAAATCATCCCAGTCTCATCAGCTGGACTGAAAGAAGTTTCAGTGCTCTTAGGACACTGAAAACATGGCTCAGAGCAATGGTCACAAGTGACACTTGACAGTATTGCTGTGTGTTGTGTCCAACAGGACAAACTAGACAGAATTGATGTGAAACATATGCCAACAGTTAATTTCTGTTAAATGATTAGTTCACTTAGTTAAAAATGAAAATTCTGTCATCATTTACTCACTCTCGAGTTGTTTCAAATCAGTTTCTTTCTTCTGCTGAGCACAAAAGAAGATATTTTGAAGAATGTCGATAACCAGACAGTTGATGGTAGCTATTGACTTCCATAGTATTTTTTTTTTTTTTCTACTATGGAAGTCAATGGGGTCCATCCACTGTCTGGTTATCGACATTCTTCAAAATATCTTCTTTTGTGTTCATCAGAAGAAAGAAATTCATACAGGTGTAACGACACTGACCGTCCATCCGGCCAGATGTTCTGAATTGGCGACTCCTGATTTGCAAAATACAGCTCGTTTCCTCTTGAGTAAACAAAGAACTTTCTGTTTACGATCCCCTTGGGGCATGTTGACCAGCGGGGGCGCCGCTCGGGCTAGGGCCTCCCTGGCACATGACACATTTATAACAAGCCGAGCGTTGAGCAAAAGCGTCGACCTAGTCCCTTGATTCAAATCTCGCCAACTCACGGGACTCACATCCCGACCCTCCCCCGAAAGGGTGGGGGAAAGGACAAGAGTTCACAAAAGCAGCCTGAATTCTGAATGACACACACACACACACATACATACACACACACACACACAAACATCCTTTGTGTTTAACTTAATATCCTTTCAATGTATGTAACTCAGACTTGTATCTGAACTTCCTGTATGTATGTGTGATTAATGTTGTTTTGATCATAGAGTTATGATCTTCGAGTGTTCGGCTCTTACATGTATTTTTGAAGAATGTTCTCCCAGTAGAATCGCATCCCGTAATCCGATCTCATTGACCATTGGTCATAAAATTTTACCACCAAGCTCATCCAGCCCTATGCAAGAGAGACAACGGAAGCGCAACATTCCAACGCGACATTCTAACACACACACACACGCACATTGCCATATTTGGACTTCCACTAGTAAAATTTCATTTTACCAACTATTACAACTGTATAAAGAGGGTTCCGGGTGATTTGCATGTTCACCAGTGTGATATTAGAATAGTTGTGTTTTTGGATTACAGTAAGGTAATTTTAAAGTGCCTTTGTTCAACCAAAATAATGTATCTCTATGTCGCTACCTTTGTCAATATTCGTCCTTAGTATTGTTTTAATCCCCTTTGTACGACGAAGGAGATTTTTGATAAGAGACTGTGATAAACGTTATTGTTCCATGCGTGTTAATTCCCCGAGCATAATATTATATTTTGCTCCCTCGTGATTCCACACGAGGGTCGGGCAGCATTAACACACCAAGACAATCTTCCTGCTGCTGATTCGTCCTTCTGATCATTTTATTCTCTCTCTCACTGTTATTCGTTGTCTTGTATTGTTTAACTGTATTTTATGTACATAGACATATAATCCGTGTGTAACGTGTAGTTTGATATATTCCTTAGTTCGATGTATTAGTCCAATTATTAAATTCCATATGTCCTTGACTGACTCTGTTTTAATTGCCCATGTTACGAAGTAACTGAAATGTCGATCTTAGCTATATGCTTTATCTTGATACGATTTAAGTAACCTAATCTTACAAACCCAGAGAGTTGTTTTCTTTCAAGGCCTGGAAGGGATACTCTTTCTTGTGTTTGTAAGAAGGATAATTTTCCTTGAGAGTTAAGTTAATCTTACATTTAATGTTTGCGGGACAAACAGATTGTTTGATAGCTAAATTAATTCCAGTAAAGTTATCCCATAACTTCGAGCTGAAATAAGACTAGGTATTAATGACGAACCATAACCCGTTATGGTAATCATTCATATATCAATCTAGTTCAGCTGAGATAAATTAATATAACTGTAATATGCAAAATAATAATCATATTCATGATTATTAAAATTCCCTATAGATCATTTGAGCTAATATTAATATTAATGTACAACCCGTTGTTGCTACACAGGATTGAAACAGTTTGAGGGTGAGTAAATGATTTTCATTTTGGGGTGAACTATATCCCTTTAATGAAAGATGCAGACATGTGTTTGGCCTCTTCAAAAAGCAAGGAACAAGACAGTATTGCACTATTGCATTGCACTATGAGCGGAGTAAAGTTAAGTCTCTGTTAAACTGGCACCATGTCTTTATTAGTTATTTGTAACATTACAGAATTAATTAATTTACGTATTGTTAAGGTCAATATAGACTAAAAACCTCAGCTTATTTAGCTTATTTATTTAGAAAATTAATTTTCTATGGGCATATATCGGTATCGGCTGAAACAGGTAGCCTAGTGCATCATCCCAAAATTTTCAACATCAACATTTTAACCCTTTCATGCATGAATTATGATATCCTCAGTCAGGATTTTTTTCCTATGTGTTTTTATTTCTCTTAGGGCATGAAAAACAAGAATTGATTTTTATTTTA
The DNA here is from genome assembly GCA_021464565.1 of Rutilus rutilus. Classification (NCBI taxonomy): domain Eukaryota; kingdom Metazoa; phylum Chordata; class Actinopteri; order Cypriniformes; family Leuciscidae; genus Rutilus; species Rutilus rutilus. Next base: position 532,733 of record JAJAQA010000027.1, on the reverse strand, counting down.
TTTTTTTACAAATTTTTCAAAGAGATCTTCAGATGTCCACTTGAGTGGACAGCATGCATTTGGTTTAAACTTAAGATATACTAGATTTAATATAAGACAATAATCAAACACATAAAGTATGTGAATTTAACGAACTAATCAATACAATTATATCAAATCATGTGAAAACTATAAAATATATACAAAAAATCTAAATGCAAAATATTGCAAAGGCTTCATACAACTTCATACAAGTTGCACTTGGCGTATCTTTGATATCAGAACATGAGGACATGATTCCATCAGATTTTTCTACAGTCTGTCAAGGTACAACTGTGGAAACCACTCAGATGCTCCCTCCAGTGCACCAGAGTATGGAGATTTACCCTTATTAGCTGATCATTCTGATTATGTTCAAGATGGACATGCACATTTCTATCATAGCCCTCCTCTGAGAAAACCTAGCGATACGTTTTTTCAATCTCATCTGAAATGATCAGTGTTGGGGGTAACGCACTACAACTAACATGCATGACCCATTCAGATTACTTTTTTGATGTTACAAGTAAAGTAATGTGTTACAAGTAACATGCATTACCTGATCAGATTACTTTTTGATCTAACAGGTAATTAACTACAAGTAATGTGCATTACCTAATCAGATTACTTTTTTATGTAACAAGTAAAGAAACGCATTACAAGTAACATGCATTACATAATCAGATTACTTTGTGATGTTATGAGTAAAGAAATGCATTAAAATAATGCATATTACATAATCAGATTACTTTTTGATGTTATGAGTAAGGAAACGCATTACAAGTAACATGCATTATGTAATCAGATTACTTTTTGATGTTATGAGTAAAGAAAAACATTACAAGTAACATGCATTACGTAATCAGATTACTTTTTGATGTTATGAGTAAAAAAACACATTACAATAACGTGCATTATGAAATCAGATTACTTTTTGATCTAACAAATAAAGTAATGCATTACAAGTGTCATACATATGTAATCACATGACTTTTTTCAATGTCAATGAAAATTACTTTCTAATAATACAAGTACATTTATTTACAGTAAAAAAGTCACTGCAGATTAAGTTTTTAAGTTTTAAATTTCAAAAACAATATTCACATTATAATTATGAATTGTAGCTGAAATATAGCAGTTGATGCATGACGTCCACTACAGTGGACATGTGATTAATCAGAGTTTTCTCTCAATCTAAAATCAAAACTTGGAAAATTTTACTGTGATATGACTCATTAGATATTGCTTGATGCTGCAATATTTTTTTTACCTCCAAGAGTCTCCTAGATTCGAAGGAATGGGTGGATATTCTGGAGCAACTTGGCATGTCTGACTGACCCTTGGCCATCTTAGTTTGGAGGGGGGAAAAATCGAAACACAAAGGCTTGCCACTTGATTGCAATTTATAGGATGATGCACCAGGGTCCACTGAAGAGATTGATGTGCAACTTTGCCATAAAAACCCGTGCAAATTCAAGAAAATGCATTTTTAATAGCTGTCCACTGTAGTGACCACTATGCGTGAAAGGGTTAATATAATTATAGTCAAATATGGCCTTTAGAAAAATGTGTTTTTTTGAGGAGCTGGGATAGTGCACTATATAGGCCCCCGTGGCGCGGCCTAAGCTTTTGTCCTTAATGGCATTTTTTTCCTTACATTACTTTTACTTTTATACTTTAAGTAGTTTTGAAACCAGTACTTTTATACTTTTACTTGAGTAAAAAGCTTGAGTTGATACTTCAACTTCTACAGAAGTCTTTTTAAACCCTAGTATCTATACTTCTACTTGAGTAATGAATGTGAATACTTTTGACACCTCTGCATTTTCTTCTATATCTTTGTGATTTTCTGTACATTGCGGCTTTGAAATGTTAAAGCCCCGCCCCCATACACATGATTCGACTATTAGTCGACTATAGGCAAGATTTGACGATTCTGATTTGACTATGAAAATCCATAGTCGGGGACACCCCTAATATATAAATGACTAAACATGTTGAAATAATTTCATTGTGTTACAGAAGAGGCTCCCGTACCGCCTCCTCTTCACCACCGGAGGGATCCGTCCCCAGAATATTATTCATTACCAAACTCCAATTCCCATAAGCCTCTTACCTGGGACTGATTGCGCACACACCTGCATCTCATCCACACACACCTGCATCTCATTCTCACACATACATATAAACCACTTCCACACACCACACCAGTGCGAAGTCTTGATTTGCCCTGGCTGTCATTACCGAGCGTTTATACTTGTGGATTGTTTATTACCTTGACCTTGGACTGTGTACCCCGTTTCTGATCGTTCTCTGCCTACCTCGACTTGGATTGTTCTCTGGACCTTGCTTCTCGCTGCCTGCCCCGACCATTGCCTGTTATCTGGTTTGTCTCTGCTGTTTCTCCATTGTCCTGTTTGCTGGTATTGACTCCTGCCTGTTTGACTTCGTCAATAAAAGCTGCAAATGGATCCTCTTGAGTCTGATGCATCATTACAGAAGACTTCGCCGCATAGCGATCCAGCGGCCGTCATGCAACTGTCAACCGAATTATCAGCACAGGCATCACAGTTGGCTTTGCATCACCATCAATTGAGTCGTCTCACTACACTCACGGAGGAGCTGGTACAGGCACTTCAAAATCTCCGTGCCTCAACGCCAAACATCCCCGCTGAACCATCACAAAATGTCATCCCGGTCCCTGTGAGTTCTCCGCATAATCCCCGACTCGCACTCCCAGAGAAATTCGATGGCACGCCCACAAAGAGTAAAGGTTTCCTGTTGCAATGCACGCTCTACATGGACCAACAACCATCGCTTTACTCAACTGATTCTGGACGCATTGCCTTTGTCTGTTCTCTACTCACGGGGAGAGCGTTGGAGTGGGCAACAGCGGTCTGGAGACCGGAGGGATGGTCATTTCCCACCTATGGGGCGTTCCTTCAACAATTTCACAATGTTTTTGAACATCCCATTGAAGGAGGTGATGCTGGCGAGCAACTGCTGAGTCTTTCACAAGGCAAGAGAACCGCGGCTGAGTACGCCCTTACTATTCGCACTCTCGCTGCTCAAACTGACTGGGTTGAGAGCACCCTGAAAACCATGTTCAGAAAGGGCTTAACCACCGAACTACAGTCCGAACTAGCCTGTCGAGATGAGGGGAGGAGCTTTAACGAATATATTGACTTGGCCATTTCAGTGGATAATCTCATCCGTTCCCGGCGCTCTACTCGCGCAGCGCCTCATCAGTTTCTGACCACCACCCATGCACCTGAACCCATGCAGCTGGGGTTTACTCACCTCACGCCGGAGGAACGCGAACGCCGCATGCAGAATAATTTGTGTCTTTACTGTGGTCAATCTGGCCACCAGAAGATTGCTTGCCCCGTTCGTCCGTCATCTAACTCCCAGCCGGTGAGTACGATCTCCACAACTAACACTCCATACACCAGCTTCACACTTCCTGTTCACCTACGTATCCAGGACAAGGTCATTGTTGCTACTGCTCTGATTGATTCAGGAGCAGCTGGGAACTTCATATCTGAGAAGTTTGCTTCAGACTGCCAACTGAAACTAACTCCCTGTCATTCATCCCTAACAGTGGAGACGCTAGATGGTCGACCCCTCGGAGAGGGCAGAATTCAACACATCACAGAAACAGTTAAAATGCACATTGGTTCTCTACACTCCGAAGCCATCCAATTTTACGTCATTCATGTTCCACACCACTCCATCATCCTTGGACTTCCCTGGCTACGCACCCATAACCCCCACATCTCCTGGCGAGAGGGTCAGATCATCCATTGGGATACCACCTGTCACGATCACTGCCTGTCCAAAGTTTCTCGTATAGTCAGATCTGTTCCAGATACCCCCGCACCAGAGATCTCCACACCAAAGAAATCCACTTCAGTTCCTGATTGCACAAATGTACCCTCTGACTATGCAGATCTCTGCTTGGCATTCAGCAAAGAAAGAGCTTCTCAACTTCCTGAACATCGCCATGCTGACTGTGCCATAGACCTAATCCCCGGTACCATGCCACCCAAGGGAAGGATTTTCCCATTGTCTCAACCTGAGTCTGAAGCCATGAAACGTTACATCGAGGAAGAACTGGCCAAGGGGTTCATCAGACCCTCAACATCACCAGCCTCAGCCGGCTTCTTCTTTGTAAAGAAAAAGGATGGAGGGTTACGCCCCTGCATCGATTATCGGGGACTTAACAACAATACCATCAAGTTCCGGTATCCATTACCCCTTGTTCCCGCCGCACTAGAACAGCTCCGCCAGGCCAAATACTACACTAAACTGGATCTCCGCAACGCCTACAATCTGATCCGCATCCGCAAGGGTGATGAATGGAAGACGGCATTTTCCACCACTAGTGGGCATTACGAATACCGGGTTATGCCGTTCGGCCTGGCTAACAATCCCTCCGTCTTCCAGTCCTTTATGAACGATATTTTTCGGGACATGCTGGATAGGTGGGTGATTGTGTACATTGACGACATCCTGATCTACTCCACCTCTTTGGAGGAACATATTCACCACGTCAGACTGGTCCTAAAACGCCTCCTCCAATACCAACTCTTCGCCAAAGCTGAGAAATGTGAGTTCCATCGCACCAGCACCTCCTTCTTAGGATATATCATCAGCCGAGAGGGGGTAGCCATGGATGAGGGGAAGTTCAAGGCAGTTCTGGATTGGCCACTCCCACAAACAGTGAAGGAACTACAACGCTTCTTGGGATTCGCAAATTTCTACCGCCGGTTCGTTAGAGGGTTCAGCATGGTTGCTGCTCCATTAACCACCATGACGAAGCGTCAAACGTCCCGTCTGAACTGGTCCACAGAATCTCGTCAGGCCTTCAATAAACTAAAAACTCTCTTCACATCAGCTCCCATCCTGCGACACCCAGATCCCGAACGCCAATTCATTGTGGAAGTCGATGCCTCCAACACAGGAGTAGGGGCTATCCTATCCCAACGTCAGGGTGATCCAGCAAAGATGTACCCATGCGCCTTTTTCTCTCGAAAGTTGACCCCCGCTGAACGTAATTACGACGTGGGAAATCGAGAACTGCTAGCCATGAAGCTGGCTCTCGAGGAGTGGCGACACTGGCTGGAGGGAGCAACACAACCCTTTATCATACTCACTGACCACAAGAACCTCGAATATCTTCAGTCAGCCAAACGCCTAAACCCACGCCAAGCTAGATGGGCTCTCTTCTTCACCAGATTCCAATTCACCGTAACTTACCGACCAGGTACCAAGAACACCAAAGCCGACGCTCTCTCCCGTCAGGCCGAAGAAACCTTCGCAACCCAGACCCCTGAAACTATCATTCCCAGAACCCTGTTGGTGGCTCCTGTGCAATGGGACATAATCACTGAGATCGAGCACGCCAACCAACAAGTGACACCTCCCTCCGACTGCCCTGCTAACCTCTTGTTCGTTCCGGAACCTCTACGCCCTCGACTCCTCGAACAAGTGCACTCAACGCCGAGTTCAGGTCATCCTGGCATCACCGCCACCACTCATCTACTTCGTAATCGCTTCTGGTGGCCTACTTTAACCACTGACACCACTAAACATGTCCAGAATTGTGCCAATTGCAACACCACCAAATCTCCTAGACAACTACCCGCCGGTCTCCTGACTCCATTACCTACACCCCTTCGGCCCTGGTCTCACATTGCCATTGACTTCATTACTGACCTACCCAAATCCCAAGGACACACTACCATACTCACCATAGTTGACCGATTCTCCAAGGCTTGTCGCTTAATCCCTTTACCTAAGCTTCCCACATCCCTCGAAACAGCGGAACTCCTCTGCAACCATGTATTCCGGTTCTACGGTCTACCCGACGACATAGTGTCCGACCGAGGCCCTCAGTTCACCTCCAGAGTGTGGATTTCCTTCTTCAAGCATCTCAACGTTAATATCAGCCTCACGTCCGGTTATCATCCCCAATCCAACGGCCAGACGGAACGTCTGAACCAGGACGTCATACGCTTTCTCCGTTCCTACTGCCAACACCAACAAACAGAGTGGAGTCGATATCTGTTCTGGGCCGAGTATGCCCAGAATTCCCTGGTCAAACCCACTACAGGAATCACTCCCTTCAAATGTATCTTGGGCTTCCAACCTCCTCTTTTCCCGTGGTCGGGCGAACCCACAGAGCTTCCCTCCGTCACAGAGTGGCTACAAAAGAGTGAGGAGGTTTGGGACCAAGCCCACACTCATCTCCTTCATGCTGTCCGACGACAAGAGCGACAAGCCAACCGCCACCGCCGCCCTGCTCCTGAGTACCACCCTGGTCAATGGGTTTGGTTATCCACCAAGGACCTCAGACTCCGACTTCCATGCCGCAAACTCAGTCCCAGGTATGTTGGTCCGTTCCAAATTGCTAAACAAATCACTCCTGTATCTTTTCGATTAGACCTACCCGCTAATTACCGTATCACTCCCACTTTTCATGTCTCCCTTCTGAAACCTGCCGGTGGTCCGAGAGGAGAGTCAGAGGAAGGAGCCTCACCGCAGACTCCCCCATCCATCCTGGTTGACGGCGAGCAGGCGTATCGTGTGCACGAGCTGCTCGACTCAAGATGTCGGGGTAACAGTTCAGCTTCAGTATCTGGTCGATTGGGAGGGGTTCGGTCCGGAGGAGCGATCCTGGGTCAACTTTGGGGATATCCTAGATCCCACACTCACTGAAGAGTTTCACCGGACGCACCCGGGGAAGCCGGCCCCTCGACCTCGTGGGAGACCCCGACGTCGTTTGCCTCCTCGCGTCAGGAGCCGCTCGCAGGGGGAGGGCTCTGTCACAGAAGAGGCTCCCGTACCGCCTCCTCTTCACCACCGGAGGGATCCGTCCCCAGAATATTAATCATTACCAAACTCCAATTCCCATAAGCCTCTTACCTGGGACTGATTGCGCACACACCTGCATCTCATCCGCACACACCTGCATCTCATTCTCACACATACATATAAACCACTTCCACACACCACACCAGTGCGAAGTCTTGATTTGCCCTGGCTGTCATTACCGAGCGTTTATACTTGTGGATTGTTTATTACCTTGACCTTGGACTGTGTACCCCATTTCTGATCGTTCTCTGCCTACCTCGACTTGGATTGTTTTCTGGACCTTGCTTCTCGCTGCCTGCCCCGACCATTGCCTGTTATCTGGTTTGTCTCTGCTGTTTCTCCATTGTCCTGTTTGCTGGTATTGACTCCTGCCTGTTTGACTTTGTCAATAAAAGCTGCAAATGGATCCTCTTGAGTCTGATGCATCATTACACATGGAATATTAGAAGATTTAGCTCCCCAGTCAAAGGAACTAGTATATTGAATTATCTTTATAAGAATAAATGTGACATCAGCCTGTTAACAGGAAACTCATCTCACAATTGAAGAATCCAAAAAAATAACTGCAGGTTGGATTATCCATCATTTTCATTTTACATTTAATTCTAAAAAGCGGGGGGACACACACAGATACACCATCTTTTTTTCACTCTGTGTTTGCAGAATTAAGTAATTTCTCTAAAGCCCCTATCATTTTAGGAGGTGCTTTTAATACTGTGCTTAATCCACAATTACATTGTTCCAATCTAGGAATTAAATATAAAATAAATAAATCTTCTGCTACTATTTCTCAGTATATGGATGACCGCAGACTAAAATATATTTGGAGATTACATAACCCTGATTGCAAAGAATTTATATATTACTCTTCACATCATAAGTCATATTCAAGAATAGACATGTTTCTCACAAATAATTCTATTACACATAAGATACTGAACTCCTCTATTGACATTATTACAATTTCAGATCTCGATTTCAGATTATTATTAGCCTGGAAATCCAGACCCAAATCTGAACGATTAAGGGTCTGGCATCGACTATTCGAGCGCTGTCTTCTGTTCCTCTTTTAAATAAAAAGACAAGTCTAACTCGTTCATTGTAGCGACCAAAGCCGTTTCAAACAACTGGTGTTTATCCATAGCCATCTTGCAATGTTTACTGATGACTTCGACGCATCTGTTTAGCTCACCTCTGGCCCGTCTATATCAGATAACCCGATGTGATTGGTGCAGCTTGGACACAAGGGCATATTTAATGAGCATCATTACTCGACGCCAGAGTAACTTGCTGAGCAAATTAAATTTGTGCTCTCGTGAGAACTCTGGATTTCCAGGGTAAATTATTATAACTTATGTGGCTGAATCATTTATAACTGGGAAGAGTAGGTGGGGACTTAATACCTCCTTATTAAAAGATGACTCTTTTAATGAATATTTTAAACAAGAATGGGCATTGTTTTCTGGAAACTAACGATACCTATGACATTTCTCCTTCTATACTTTGGGAAACAGCTAAGGTGGTAATTAGGGGAAAAATAATAGCATTTGCTACTCAAAAAAAGTAGTAGTTGTTAAAAAGGAGCAAAAGCTTCAAGAAGAAGTGAAAGGATTAAAAATATTAGCTGGAAAGTCTTCTGATAAAACATTGAAAGATCTTATAAAGACTAAACAAGAACTTAATAATTTTACTAATAAAAAAATACAATACTCTCTTTTATAGCTGCGAGAACCGTATTATGAATGCAAAGATAAAACAGGGAAATTGCTATCTAATCAGTTTAAAATCAGTCTCGGTTACGTATGTAACCCTCGTTCCCTGAAGGAGGGAATGGAGACGTATGTCAGAACTGACAGACGAATTGGGGATCACTTTGAGAAACCAATCTACCTTGAGTGTAAACTAAACAAGCCAATGCACATTGGCATGCGACAATTGCATCAGCTGCTCTGCCTCGCAGCGCAGGTATATAATGAGCAGAAGGTGCATCGCATATTTGTTTCTATTAGCTTAGTGACTTGGCCATACAGCGGAGGTACAGCAACCTTGGCGACGGGTCGAACGTCTCCCTTCCCTCCTTCAGGGAACGAGGGTTACATACGTTATCGAGACGTTCCCTTACAATCGTTCACATTTTACGTACGTAGGAACTAACCGACGAATTGGGAATATCTACCAACTCGCCACTGTCACTGGCCCTTCCAGTCTCGTGATACACCCCCAACTGTTGGAGTGGAAAATCAGGACTCAAACAGAGAAGGTCAGTTACTGCTGTTCCGCAAGAACCACTCAGTGTGACTATTGGATAATGCTGGGAAAGCGTGCCCTTCTAGGAAAAAGGAACGCTGCGGAAGCCACATCCTCCAGTGAGGTGAAATGTGGAAGTTACACAAATGAACTAGACAAGCAGGGTAGTACAACATATGTAAGTCTCTGGGGTGGTTACAGCCTAGTTCTAGGGCGGAAAGGACACCAGTAGTGACGACAGAGCAGACTCTGTCGAGGGAAAGAAACAGGCTAGCTGAACAGGGTAGCCACACCGTGGAAGAACACACATATGGAATCGCCACAGGGATCACTACATATGGACACCCAGCCTAACACAGGTTCCACAATGTATATGAGTGTAGGCCTGGCGGTGGAGCTCAACAGGGTTAGCCATTTCTGGGGAACTCTACTGGAGCAAATAGCCGCACATATCCGGCCCAGCAGGCGGTATTGGCATTGCTAGTCGACACTTAGAACAGGTCCATCATGCTACTGGCCACTTACGGGCATACGGGAGGATACCGGCTCTACATGAAGGCTGTAGAAACTAGCAAACAGCCCAGCCCGCATCTCTACAAATATATGTCAGCGAGGCACCTTGTGCCAGCGCCCAAGAAGAAGCAACACTTCGAGTGGAGTGGGCTCGCAACCTGAGGGGGCACAGTGCGTCTTGGGATAGGTATGCCAAGACTATGGCATAAACTATCCAGTGGGCCAACCTCTGCTTGGAGACAGCCTTTCCCTTCTGCTGGCCTCCGTAATAGACAAAGAGCTGGTCTGAGGCCCTAAAGCTTTGCGTTCTGTCCACGTATAACTGCAGGGCGTAGACGGGACAGTGAAAAGCCAGGGATGAGTCTGCCTACTCCGGGGCAGTGCTTTCAGGTTCACCACCTGGTCCCTCAAGGGAGTGGAAGGAACCTTTGGCACGTATCCAGGCCGGGGCCTCAGGACAACGTGAGAGTTGTCCGGCCCGAATTCTAGGCACGATTCGTCGACCAAAAATGCTTGCAGGTCCCCTACCCTCTTGATGGAAGCCAATGCAGTCAGGAGAACTGTCTTCAACAACAGAATCTTCAACTCAGCTGATTGCAAAGTTTCGAAGGGAGGTCTCTGAAGTGCCGTGAGCACCAGAGTCAGGTCTCAAGAAGGTATCAAGGTAGGACGAGCATGATTAAACCTTCTCACACCTCTGAGGAACCTGACAACAAGAAGCGCAATCTGTCTTCTCTAGGTCTTTCTAGTTGCAATCCGGCGCAACTAGAAAGACCTGCTCCTTGTCCTCGCTGACTTTGCAGAGTCTGTGCGAGAAGGCTCACTGGGGGAAACGCATATTTGCGTAGGCCCAGGGGCCAGCTGTGTGCCAGCGCATCCGTGCCGAGGGTCCCCTCGGTCAGGGCATAAAAAAACTGCTAGTGCGACGTGTCTGGAGAGGCAAATCGATCTTACATGCACATCTCTGAAGCACCTCCAAATCCGCTGGACCGCCTGGGGATGAGAGCTCGTCGGCTGCACGATTGAGCACACCTGGGATGTGAATGGCATGAAGCGACCTCAGATGCTTCTGACTCCAAAGGAGGAGATGGCAGGCGAGTTGTATCAATCGACGGGAACGTAGACCACCTTTGCAAGTGTTGTCCGTACAGACAAGCACATGCTTGCCATGTAGTGGCCCTACAAGGCGATGCAGCGCAAGACTTACTGCTAGCAACTCGAGGCAGTTGATGTGCCAATGCAGTTGGGGACCTGTCCACATGCCCGAGACTGCATGCTCGGGCATGAGGACCTCGAAGTGTTGCTTTCCGGCCAGTTGATAATACCTAGAATATCAAAATCAACTGCTGGCGGTAGATCCTTTTCCTATTTAGCACTAGGGGTGTAAATCGGACAGTTAATCACGATGCGATACGATATCGATTCTCTCAGCATGCGATACGATATTTGCCGATACCTCAAATAATTCTACGATACGATTACGATTCGATTCGATTCAGGGCTATATCGATTGATTAATCGATATTTAGATATTATGTGCCAAGTGTACACAACCAGTTACGTTTATTAACTCACTAATACATGCAAAATATATAACATGAAAGTTTAATTAAACTCTTTGAAAATTGCACACCCTCTCCCAATTGGGACAATTACAAGTTGTTTGTTACAAGTAAAAAACAAACAAACATGATATATGAAAATGAACAAGAACGGAGTTATCTGTTTTTGCAAATGAATTCTATAACAGAAGAGTTCATTTGCAAAAACAGATAACTCCGTTCTTGTTCATTTTCATATATCATGTTTTTTATATATTGTGCATTTGAATATCAATCAAACTGCAGCTGTGTTGTTTTGATTAAGTAATAATAATAAAATAAAAAAATACAGGTAACTAATAAAATTAAAGTTCATTGAAAGTATATATATTTTTTTTTTGTGTGGCAAAAGCAGATAACTCCACATTTCATGTTTCAGAGTTAAAGGGATAGTTCACCCAAAAATGAAAATTCTGTCATCATTTACTCACCCTCAAGTTGTTCCAAACCTGTATGAGTTTCTTTGTTCTGCTGAACACAAAGGAAGATATTTGGAAGAACGTTTGTAATCAACAGATCTCGGTCCCCATTGACTTCCATAGTAGGAAAAAAATATACTATGGTAGTCAATGGGGACCGAGATCTGTTTGGTTACAAACATTCTTCCAAATATCTTCCTTTGTGTTCAGCAGAACAAAGAAACTCATACAGGTTTGGAACAACTTGAGGGTGAGTAAACAATGATAGAATTTTCATTTTTGGGTGAACTATCCCTTTAAACAAAGCCAAGTAATTGCTATGATACATAATAAAACACTTGGTTAATCTTTGTAACGTTAATCTTCCAGCTGACATAGACGCCTGTCAAACTTTGTTGTTGTGATTAACGTACACGCAATACAGAGAGCTTTTCCCTTACCACTAACGTGCTGTTTTAGCAAGATTCCGTGAAAGAGTTTCAGCTTTTATTTTCCTTTTACACCCCGAAGAAGATATCACGGGTTCATCAAGTTCGCTGAAATCCATCCTCGATCACTTTTAGGCAAGGCAAGGCAAGTTTATTTATATAGCACATTTCATACACAATGGCAATTCAAAGTGCTTTACATAGAAGAAATTAAAATAATAAAAAGAAATAAGAATAATTAAAACAGTTTAGAAAAATAAAAAATAAAAAACAGTACAGTACAAACAGTCGGACGAACAGCGGCACAGTGCTCATTCATTAAATGCATAGCTAAACAGATGTGTTTTGAGTCTGGATTTAAAAGTGACTACTGTAGGAGCACGTCTGATCTCCTCTGGAAGCTGGTTCCAGCTGCGGCTAAAAGCGGACTCGCCATGCTTAGAGTGAACCCTTGGTATTTCTAGCTGATATGATCCTAGTGATCTGAGTGATCTGTTGGGTTTATATTCAGTGAGCATATCTGCAATGTATTGAGGTCCTAGGCCATTGAATGATTTATATACCAGTAATAATACTTTAAAATCAATCCTAAATTTAACTGGGAGCCAGTGTAAAGACCTGAGGACTGGTGTGATATGTTCATATTTTCTGGTTCTGCTCAGAATCCTGGCGGCAGCATTCTGTATGAGCTGCAACTGTCTTATGGTCTTTTTGGGAAGGCCAGTGAGGAGTCCATTACAATAATCCACCCTGCTGGTGATGAAAGCATGAACAAGTTTCTCTAGGTCTTGTCTGGAAACAAAGCATCTAATTCTTGCAATATTTTTCAGATGATAGTATGCTGATTTAGTTATTGCTTTGACATGACTACTGAAACTAAGGTCTGACTCTAGTGTCACACCAAGATTCCTGACTTGATTTTTGGTTGTTTGACCCCTAGAGTGAAGGTATGCGTTCACCTTGAGAACTTCATCTTTGTTTCCAAAAGCAATGACTTCAGTTTTGTCTTTGTTTAACTGAAGAAAGTTTTGACACATCCAACTGTTGACTTCATCAATGCATTGGCACAGGGAGTCAATGGGGCTGTAATCGTTAGGTGATAGGGCTAAGTAAATCTGTGTGTCGTCTGCATAGCTGTGGTAAGCAATTTGGTTCTTTCTCTTTTATTCTCTTTTGTTCTATTCTCTTTCTCTCTAGCAATTTGGCTCACTTTTAGTCAGCTTTGACGAAACTCCTCTCAGCTAGCGCGTCTTTTCAAAGTGACAAGCAAGCAGCATTGTCACCTGAACTGAATACTGCGCACTGATTCGCTAAAACAGACTTTTCAGGGCTTGTCGTTTCTGCTGTAAAACATGAACTCGCGATGCCTTGACAGTGGAAAATACTGGCTTTTGTGACAAAGGGTTCAGTCAATCTTGTCAGGCGTCTATTTCAGCGGAGAAAAGTTACGTGAGGATGTGGAGTGTGTCAAAATAAAGGTACCATATATCGATATTTTATGTGTGGTATCGATGCATCGTATCGTTAGACGTTTGATCGATGCATCGATCCATATCGATGTATTGTTACATCCCTATTTAGCACCAAAACTTTGGAACAGTCATCCTAACATTGTCCGGGAAGCAGACACACTCTGTCAGATACAATTTAGACTAAAACCACATCTCTTTGACCTAGCATACACATAACACATTATAGACTTTTATAATTCAATGTTAGGCTGCATAGATTAGGTCAGCCGGAACCGGGAACACTTTCTGATGTACTCGTTACATCATCAGAAGAATGCCGTCTACGCTAATATTAGTCTCTCTGTTTATCCGGAGATTTACCGCAGTCCGCCGGATCCAGGCTGTATCCAGATCTGATGAAGGACCTGTGCCTGGACGCGACGACAGCGCAGTCCTCAAATGTCAACTAGGCTCTTCCCTGTGAAGGCCTCCCTCCCCTCCCTTTACCTATCTACAGATAAAGCGTTGTCGGGATAATTCCGGTTCGCGTGGCTACGTGGAAGCGATAAAAATTCTTTATTATAAATTTTAAGGCCAGACAAGTAGTATGTTGAGGGTTGATTAGTAGGGAAGGACTACACACCTCTGCACATATATTCAAACGCGCATAGCTATAGACTGAACTCGTAATGTGCATGTGCACCCCATCAGCGTTCTCACTGGTTCGTGTTTGGAAGTTTGTGCAGAAAGAACTTAAGTGTTTTCTGTTAAAACGGTAAATCGCACACTGCCATCTTGGGACCCAGAGATAAAGTAAACTGCTCTTTTTTTTTTTCTTTTTTTTTTTAAGTGGGCACAGAAACAGAGACAAAATGAAACAAATGATTCTCCACCTGGACCTCCTCCGTTACCATCACCTGAAAGAGCAGCTCCCTTCATGTCTGGGTCGTCTTCCTGCGAAGGTTCGATGACACAGTAGAGCTGGCTGTGGCAGAGTTTTTTTTTTTTTTTTGCAGGGGGCCGACACCCTTGGTGACGAACAGACTGAGGGGCAGCCCACGAGTGACTCTGGTAGCACGTTGGGGCAAGCTCTTAAATGCTTCAGCTTGGTTCTGAACTGCGGAGAACTGCTGGGCACAGTCCTCGACAGTGTCGCCGAAAAGGTCACCTCGTGAGATGGGAGCATTGAGAAAGCGCACTTTGACGATATCACACACCTCTTCAAGGTTTAGCCAGGGGGTGCTTCTGGACCACCAGGGTAGACATCGTCTGGCCGAGGGCCTGCACTGTGACTTAAGCACGGTCAGTCAACATGCGTAGCTCAAACCCAGCTCAGAACTACCCTTGCGATGGTAGTGAGAGAGAAAAAACTTTTTCTGCAGATTTTGAAACTTTTCATATCCATATTGGCGCCAACATGCTTGCATACTGCCAAGTCTTCCATGCACATCTGGGGAAAAGGGCACAGGGGTGGGGCAAGGCAAGGCAATTACGCGTCGCGCTGCGCCCCCGCAGCAGCCCGGGAAAGCCTGGCTGTCAACTCTGAATCTGATTCAGCATGAGCACATTACAATGGGAAGCTTCATTGCCAAAGCATAACAGCCCTGTCTCTGATGCAGAGATCGACATCTGATCCTCTGCTGGAGCCCTGAATGAAATGCTAGGTCCCCCATGAGAAGGACCAGCAATCCCATTCGGAGGCTGGCAGGCATGTGAGACAGTGATCGTGGCCGTAAAACTTGACGGCACGCTGAGCGGCTCAAGCCTTTACGAGAAAGGTGAGAGGAACAACTTGCCGACGTGGTCATCTTCTCCTAAGAGAACATGGATCACCCATGAATGCAGTCTCAGCATGCTTCTACCCAGGCATGTGAGACAGTGATCGTGGCCATCAAATGAGGACAAGAAACGACCAGATCCAGAAATACACGGGCGTAATGCTGTCTTCAAAAAGAGATTCCTATCTATATCTATTACCCAATGGTTCAATCTATTAGTAGACACATTAACACTTGAGAAAATATGACTACCGTGCTTAAAAATAAAATGACTGTTTTTGAAAGAATATGGAGCCTTCTTCTAAAGTTCCTGGATGGATGATTATGAAACATGAAATAATGCATATAACCAAACGTGCGGATAAAAGAGATGTTTAGTGACGTTTAAGATGTTAAACAATGTAAGTTTAGAGTTAAGTGTATTTATTTTTGTTGTTTATGTGTAGACTTGTTTATTTGTCATGTTGTTGTACCCATTTGTCAGGGGTGTATTACAGAAAGCAGGTTATGTGACATTCCTGGGTATTTTTAAGGGTAAGTAAGCAGATAACCTCAACATTCGATTCCAAAAAAGGAGGTATATTTCAGGGTATGTAAGTAGCCATAGTAACCTACTCTCTGAACATATCCTGCTCCGGAGGACGTTCTGTTCCAGGGTTACTTTACTTCATTGGTGTTCAGCGCATGCGTGGCCTCTTGATGAGGCTCTAGTGGGCATGACAGACTGCGCACAATATTATAATAAACAAGGTAAAAACAAGGTAATGTTACTTTTATTATAATATATAGCTATATAATTCTCATCTCGCACATCATTAATTCAGAGGTTTTTGTTTTTGTTTTGTTTTTTGCAACAGGATGTTTTCTATGCTATAATGTATGTCTATAATAAAAGACATATATGATATGACATATGATATATCTTTCCTTTCAAGCAACTGGAAGCATTTTTGGAAGCAAAATGACTAAACAAAAAATAAACTTATACAGCCATATTATCTTTGCAAGCACAGACTGAATTTAATTTAATCAGTCTTTCTTAATTAGCATCAAACAAACGATACAGTTATTATTCACAGTGATTAAAGATTATTAAATGAAAAGATTGAAAAATGGGTGCCAAATAGATGGCAATATGCACTAAATATGTAAACAATTTAAGACATTTAACAAAAGAAGAAGAATGTAGTAGTATGGTACGCTTTTTCTTAGTGTTCATTTCCACTGTGACTCGTCAATCTGTTGAGAATGTCTGGTGTGTACTGTATGTATTGTACTCTCAAGAATAAAAATAAAATAAAAGAAAGAAAGAAAGAAAGAAAGAAAGAAAGGGCCCTATTTTAACGATCTAAGCGCATGGTCTAAAGCGCACGGCACAAGTTCCCTTAGGGCGTGTCCGAATCCACTTTTGCTAGTTTAACGACGGGAAAAATGGTCGGCGCACCAGCCAGGACACACCTCGTTTTCAGACCAGCACGCCCATGGGCACACAAATTGGTGCAAATGCATTTGCTATTTAAACAACGTGGCGCAGAACATGAAAGTGATAACTGCGTAGGACTGAAACTAGTAAAAAACACTTGCGTTGCGTTTGTCGCTGCATTGCGCCTGGCGTAAGATAGGGCCCAAAGTGTGAACATATATAACACTCTGTGGGCACATGCGCACAAAGGGATTCCCAACCACGGTCATCTATCCTGGGATTGAGAGAACATGGTTATGAGATAATGCCTAAGGTGGACGCTAGCCACCTTAGGGGCCCTTTTTGGGGCCTGATGCTGATCTCTCCCCTGAGTCAGCATCGTCCATGAAGGCCCCGACGTTACCCACCAAGCTGGTCAGAGCAACGCCGGCTTTGGTGGGTAAAGCTTATTTGGCGGCAGGTCAGGCATGTCTACACACT
Source organism: Rutilus rutilus (assembly GCA_021464565.1). Lineage (NCBI taxonomy): Eukaryota > Metazoa > Chordata > Actinopteri > Cypriniformes > Leuciscidae > Rutilus > Rutilus rutilus. The sequence goes on along the minus strand of JAJAQA010000027.1, from coordinate 515,499 downwards.
GTGTTGTTATTACAGGCATACCAGGCTATACACTCACCTAAAGGATTATTAGGAACACCTGTTCAATTTCTCATTAATGCAATTATCTAATCAACCAATCACATGGCAGTTGCTTCAATGCATTTAGGGGTGTGGTCCTGGTCAAGACAATCTCCTGAACTCCAAACTGAATGTCAGAATGGGAAAGAAAGGTGATTTAAGCAATTTTGAGCGTGGCATGGTTGTTGGTGCCAGACGGGCCGGTCTGAGTATTTCACAATCTGCTCAGTTACTGGGATTTTCACGCACAACCATTTCTAGGGTTTACAAAGAATGGTGTGAAAAGGGGAAACCATCCAGTATGCGGCAGTCCTGTGGGCGAAAATGCCTTGTTGATGCTAGAGATCAGAGGAGAATGGGCCGACTGATTCAAGCTGATAGAAGAGCAACTTTGACTGAAATAACCACTCGTTACAACCGAGGTATGCAGCAAAGCATTTGTGAAGCCACAACACGCACAACCTTGAGGCGGATGGGCTACAACAGCAGAATACCCCACTGGGTACCGCTCATCTCCACTACAAATAGGAAAAAGAGGCTACAGTTTGCACGAGCTCACCAAAATTGGACAGTTGAAGACTGGAAAAATGTTGCTTGGTCTGATGAGTCTCGATTTCTGTTGAGACATTCAGATGGTAGAGTCAGAATTTGGCGTAAACAGAATGAGAACATGGATCCATCATGCCTTGTTACCACTGTGCAGGCTGGTGGTGGTGGTGTAATGGTGTGGGGGATGTTTTCTTGGCACACTTTAGGCCCCTTAGTGCCAATTGGGCATCGTTTAAATGCCATGGCCTACCTGAGCATTGTTTCTGACCATGTCCATCCCTTTATGACCACCATGTACCCCATCCTCTGATGGCTACTTCCAGCAGGATAATGCACCATGTCACAAAGCTCGAATCATTTCAAATTGGTTTCTTGAACATGACAATGAGTTCACTGTACTAAAATGGCCCCCACAGTCACCAGATCTCAACCCAATAGAGCATCTTTGGGATGTGGTGGAACGGGAGCTTCGTGCCCTGGATGTGCATCCCACAAATCTCCATCAACTGCAAGATGCTATCCTATCAATATGGGCCAACATTTCTAAAGAATGCTTTCAGCACCTTGTTGAATCAATGCCACGTAGAATTAAGGCAGTTCTGAAGGCGAAAGGGGGTCAAACACAGTATTAGTATGGTGTTCCTAATAATCCTTTAGGTGAGTGTATAAAATAATAGCAGAAGTACATACAATATACACAAGAACAGCAACCATAAACCAAAAATATGAAAAAATAAAAGAAAAAATAAAAGAAAAAATAAAAGAAAAAATAAAAGAAAATAGACGTTAAAAGCACAAGAGTACAAATTGGTTTTCAAAAGACTTTTAAACTCAGACTCGGAGGAGGAGGAGGAGGAGGAGGAGGGGGGGGGGGGGGGGGGATTTTGGATCTGTGCCAGCTGAATCAGTCAGCAGTAAAGCTCCAATTCAAAATGCTAACTTTGAGACAAATCATTCCAAAAATCAGGTCTGAGGACTTTTTTGTCACGATAGATCTCAAGGATGTGTAATTCCATATCTCCATTCTTCCACAACACAGGAAATTCCTGAGGTTTGCTTTCGGGGGCGAAGCGTACCAATATTGGGTTCTTCCTTTTGACCTAGCTTTATCAACCCGCACTTTCACCACATGCGTGGATGCAGCACTGGTGCCGTTACGACTCCAGGGCATTCGCGTGCTGAACTATATAGATGACTGGTTGATATTAGCCCTGTCGGAACAGCTGGCGGTTCAGCATCTTGCCAATATGAGAGTGTTGAGATTAAGTTTAAACGCCAAGAAAAGTGTTCTTTCTCCAGCACAGAGAAGCACCTTTCTAGGCGTGACGTGGGATTCTATGACGATGCAAGCACGTCTTTCCCCTGCTTGTATGGAATCGATTTTCACAGCCGTGAACAAGCTGAAGATATGCTAGTCACTCACTGTATACCAGTTTCAGAGACTGTTGGGTTTGATGGCAGTTACGTCCAATGTGATACCTATGGCCTTCTGTACATGAGATGCCTGCAGTGGTGGTCTGCGCCTGCAGTCATATAAATCTGTGTGTGTAATTCTACGCTCCGTTCGCTCTCTGTCTCCTTCTCCACTCGACGCTGTTTGCGTCATATCACTTACTATAGTACCACCCCTTGCAAGGCTACAGAGTCCTCTGATTAGCTAGAATACGTCATGGTAACCTTCCTCTGATTGGGTAAGAAAAATATTCCTCCCAGCGGCAATTTTTCCATTGGTCTTTGCGCGTGGAATATTCCTAAAAACATCGATTTCATTGGCCTTATACGCAGTGGTATTGTGCAACAAGGAAGTGTGTATACCATATACCACTGTTTTCAGCTGAGTCTGAGGAAGACGGCAAAAAAGACCGCATCTCTCTATCATTAATAGTTTTTAAGATAATTACACATTTGTAAAAGTACGCCATTTTGGGCGGTACCGCCCAATCCGTCCATGTACGTGTGGACTAGGCCTTATGTAGGCCACTGGATGCCTAATCCCAAGCCCCCCTTGTAACAGCACTGCCCCTATGCCCGTATTAGAAGCGTCAGTCCTCAATGATGGCTCTGACCGTAGTCGGGAAGGAGTGTTAGAGCTTGTTTGAGTCTTTACTCCCCTTCCACCACTTGAGTGTCCATGACTGAGTCTTGCGTCAAGCTGCCACAAAGGTGTCTGCATAGTTTGCAGCTTCAGCAGCAGAGCTAGGATCTCGTTCCTTTATCCAGACTTGAAGATCAGGTTCCAGCATGTGCAAAAACTGCTCCAAAATAATAATCTCTCCAGTCTCCACCTTAGTATCATGCTGTGGCTGCACCTATTTAGAATAATGTTCTTTAAGTCTGGCATTCAACTCTTTTGAGGTTTCATCCTCCCTCACATCTGTAGACCGGAACTGAAGACGATAGGTTTCTGAATTTATGTCATACTTGGCAAGAATGGCCCCCTTGACTTTGTCATAATCAAGTTAGTCTACCATGTCCGTATGTACATGTGGCGAGCAGGACGAGGCAGAGGATCGTCAGAGAATGGTGCGAGGCCGGTGGCGTGATTGATGATGAGCGCAACGCACCGGTCTCGTATCTCTCACAGAGGAGCGGAAGCATAAAAGGAGGAGCGACGATCGTGAAGGACGAGAGAGGACCAGGCCTGGACTGTTTTATTTTATTTTATGTTTTGTTTTATTATGTGTGGCGGCAGTCGTCCGTGAGAGGCTGTCATCTTTATTTTCATTTTCTGTTTATTTATTTATTAAAGTCTTTAACCCTCTGGGGACCAAGCTGTTTTTGGGGTCGTTGAGATGTTCTGACATGCTCTGACATTTGTGCTTTTTTCAGTTATTTATAAACATGTTAATGGCAAAGGTGTAAATTCACTCTATATAGCACAAACAGGGCTACCATAATATGCGAGCAACGTGTATGTAGATGTTTGTATTTTTAAGAGAATAATGTTTATGCGTGGTTATTGGAAAAAATTAAAATGAAAGTTGCTGATTTAAGAACACAAAACACATATTAAATATGTGTCCACAAGACTTTTGACTAACTGATGTTGTCCCTTTGAATTCTAGCTTCAAAATTATGTGAAAATCATCCTGCCTAATTTTTCACATAAAACTACATTGATTTAAACATTGTAAAACAGTTTTTTTGTCAGAAGAGGTTTATGCGTGGGAGTGGTAATGGGTCATCAATATTAATGAGATTCAGACCAGGGGTGTGACATAGACGCTCCCCCAAGTGCTAATGGGCCATCAAGTGAGGCAGCCTTAACAAAGAATGAGGAGATTCAAATGTTTCGTTTTTCAATCTGTTTTATTGTAATTTTGTAAAAACAAAAGTAAAGGCAGTTGGTAAATATGTACTTACTCTTTCTGATTTCTGACTGTGTTGCTAAGCGCACTCCGAGTTGCAGGCGGAGGTAGTGATGAAGCTACATTCCTTTTAAAAAAGTTGAAGAATATTATTACATAAATATAACTATAGTAGCATTAGTCTATAATGAATAACTGATGTAAATAATTTTAGACGCGTGCAATAAGCCTATATGCGTGTCAATGGGCCATTACCGGAGAGGCACACCGCAAACATTAGCCTAACACATTTGTGCACTTCATTAACTGGGTATATTTACACATTTCAGCACATTTACACACATTTACAACTGATATTTGCGAGCATGCATCGTTAATGATAATGAGGCAGCATTTATATAGTCAAAATATAATCTAAACACCTACTAGGCCTACTTTCTAAAATAATTTCTAAATTCTATCTTTCATACATAATGATCTAAACATATACTTATACATATACACATACTGCTAGGCTACACATACAAATACAAATTTTCTTAACCAAGGGGTGTAGCATATGTACACAAAAAACAAAACAAAACATTTTTGACGTTGAAATGGTACGAGATATTAAATTCATGGTATAGATATGCACTTTCATTAGATCGTGTTGAATATAGGTAGATATCAAATGTCAATACTCTGGATGGCAAGTCCACCCAGTATAATATGTAAGCTCATGTTTTGAATAGCTTGTCAACTAATACAAGTAAGAATAAATACTTACTCATCCGAAATTCTATCCACGGCTGGATCAATTCGCTCCTCAAAATACAAACGGTCGTCATCAGAGTAGTCGCGCTCCTCTTCTGATGAAAATCTGGACTCTTCGTCGCTAGTATCCAGGACGAGCTGAAGAGCTTCCGCACTGGTGTACCGTGTCATCTTCCCAACGCGCAGGTGACTGAATGATGAAACTTGAAGCGTTTAATGCATTTGCTTGGGGGCGTTTACCTGTTTTGCATAGATGGCTTAACACATTATCTTGTGAATAGCGCGCTCCGTGAGTAGGCGTGAACGAATTAAAGTCAATGAGCTCGTAATGAGCTCGACTGGAATCGCTCTCTTTTTATACAGATTACAGAAGCTGATAATATTTGTTTTTTATATAAATTACTTCATTTAAAAGCTGCGATCTCAAGCTTTATGCCCGTGGGTCTGTTTGCCTGTTTGACTGAATTTTCGCGGTGTTATAGATCATTTTCGAACGCGTTTCAAATGGGAGTTTACTGACAGAGAGAAGGCAGAAATCGCATCATGTTAAAGTTTCTTTATTTGTCAAAAAGCAAAACACTTTATTTTTATTGTGAGTATACAGAAAAAAAACTGAACAGGATCGATTGATGTATAACACGAAAATTAAAGATCAAAATTAACAGAGCATTTTGTGTTTATTTTTCATTGCTAAAAAAAAAAACGAGCAAAACGCAGGCGCGTTTTTGGTCCCCAGAGGGTTAAATGTTCGCCAGTTCCTGCTTCCTTCTTCCCATAACAACTAACCATGTTACAGTACATATTCAACGCCGTCATTTAAATGCAAAGCTCAGCGATCGGCATGTGCTGGCACTGGTTATGGACTATTTGATTCCCCACCTTCCTTTGGTAGGGATGGGGGTATCATTGTGCTGTTTAACCCTTAGGGGTCCAATGTGTTTTTGGGGTCCTTGAGATGTTTTGACATGCCCTTACATTTGGCATTTTTCAGTTGCTTATAAACATATTAATGGCAAAAGAGTCATTACACTCTATTCAGAACAAACAGGGCTACCGTAATATGTGAGCAACATGTATGTACATGTTTGTATATTTGAGAATAATGTTTATGCATGGTTATTGAAAAAAACAAAAAAATTATGTTTCTGAAATAAGGCCACAAAACACATACTAAATATGTGTTCACAAGACTTTTGACTAATGGATGTTGACGCCTAGAGTTTTTGCTTCAAAATGATGTGAAAATCATCCTGCCTCTAGTTGTTCACATTAAACAATACATTGATTTACATTTTGTACGACACTTTTTGTTTAGAAAGGCAATATGCGTGGGGGTGTGAATGATCATGAATAATGCTGTGATTGACACCTGAGAAGACAATGACCCGCATAATGAGCATTTCAGTCAGGTATGTCACTGAGAGGGAACTAAAGAATGTGAGGACAAATATATATGTTTGCTTGTAGTTTATTTAGAATATAGTTAACAATATAATCCAAATACAAATGAAAGTCAAAAGCACATTTTAAATACACAGTCATACCTGGACAGAGGTGTCAAAAGTATTCACATTCATTACTCAAGTAGAAGTATAGATACTAGGGTTTAAAAATACTTCTGTAGAAGTTGAAGTATCAACTCAAGCTTTTTACTCAAGTAAAAGTATAAAAGTACTGGTTTCAAAACTACTTAAAGTATAAAAGTAAAAGTAATGTAAGGAAAAAAATGCCATTAAGGACAAAAGCTTAGGCCGCGCCACAGGGGCCTATATAGTGCACTATCCCAGCTCCTCAAAAAAACACATTTTTCTAAAGGCCATATTTGACTATAATTATATAAAAATGTTGCTGTTGAAAATTTTGGGATGATGCACTAGGCTACCTGTTTCAGCCGATACCGATATATGCCCATAGAAAATTAATTTTCTAAATAAATAAGCTAAATAAGCTGAGGTTTTTAGTCTATATTGACCTTAACAATACGTAAATTAATTAATTCTGTAATGTTACAAATAACTAATAAAGACATGGTGGCAGTTTAACAGAGACTTAACTTTACTCCGCTCATAGTGCAATGCAATAGTGCAATACTGTCTTGTTCCTTGCTTTTTGAAGAGGCCAAACACATGTCTGCATCTTTCATTAAAGGGATATAGTTCACCCCAAAATGAAAATCATTTACTCACCCTCAAACTGTTTCAATCCTGTATGAATTTCTTTCTTCTGATGAACACAAAAGAAGATATTTTGAAGAATGTCGATAACCAGACAGTGGATGGACCCCATTGACTTCCATAGTAGAAAAAAAAAAAATACTATGGAAGTCAATAGCTACCATCAACTGTCTGGTTATCGACATTCTTCAAAATATCTTCTTTTGTGTTCAGCAGAAGAAAGAAACTGGTTTGAAACAACTCGAGAGTGAGTAAATGATGACAGAATTTTCATTTTTAACTAAGTGAACTAATCATTTAACAGAAATTAACTGTTGGCATATGTTTCACATCAATTCTGTCTAGTTTGTCCTGTTGGACACGACACACAGCAATACTGTCAAGTGTCACTTGTGACCATTGCTCTGAGCCATGTTTTCAGTGTCCTAAGAGCACTGAAACTTCTTTCAGTCCAGCTGATGAGACTGGGATGATTTGATCAACAGGCCTCTCATTTCAACAAGACCAGCCTTCAACAGACCAAGCAATGTTATTTTTTCATGTTTTATGGGGACTTTCCATAGACATAATGATTTTTATACTGTACAAACAAACGTCTCGGTTACGTATGTAACCCTCGTTCCCTGAGTAGGGAACGGAGACGTTACGTCGGATGACGACGAATGGGGTTTCGCTTAGAAAGCCTATCATCTTCGAGTATATAAAACGAGCCAATGGCAATGAAATGCCATGGGTCTGCGGAATTTGCATAGCGTAACTCCGCCCCACCCTGGGGGTATATAAGGAAGTGCGCTGGCAACATGCAGATATGTCTTCGCTGAGGAGCCGAGACTGAACTCAGGCGTTCCAGCGGTACAGCGGAAGTGGCAGGGAGACGCAACGTCTCCGTTCCCTACTCAGGGAACGAGGGTTACATACGTAACCGAGACGTTCCCTTTCGTAGTCACTCCGAGTTACGTCGGATGACGACGAATGGGGTTCCCAGTGTAATCACGCCACCTCTCGACTGTCTTCCAGTGCCCTGCGTAAGTCTGAGCTCCCTGTCGTGAGACTGGCACGGACGAAGGACTCCTACTTAACACATGAATACCAAGGTACACTGGGAAGCATATCTCAGTGGAAATATGCAATTATGCCCAACCCGAAGGGGGGGACTTGGAATACACATATGACCCCGAGGGGCTGCATATGGAGAATCACTGGGGTGTCCAGCCGCAGGTGGAATATTTCAACCCCAGGGGTGGCAAGGTGGCTTGCCGAGGGAAAGACACATGCTCAAAGAGGCTTACAGTGGAAATACACATGTGGGGGTCGCCCGGAGGGGGAACCATGCACATGGAGGCACCTAGCCAAGCGCGAAAGCTGCCAGTGGCATAACTCTGGCGTTGACGTCAACAGTGCTGGAGGAGACTCAGGGCTTATGAGGCTCACCTGAGGAGAATATCGCACGTATCCCGTCCGTGGAGAGGAATGGCGAGCAAGCGAAGACACCTGAGCAGAATCTAGCACCGGCTAGTCGAAGCGAGTACATGAGAAGAAACTGGCTCAACTCGGAGATTGTAGAATCTCGCGAATGTGTTAGGTGTCGCCCAGCCTGCAGCTCTGCAGATGTCTGTTAGCGAGGCGCCATGCGCTAGAGCCCAAGAGGATGCCACACTCCGGGTGGAGTGGGCCGTCACACCAAGGGGGCACGGTCGACCTTGCTGCTGGTAAGCCAAAGCAATGGCGTCCACTATCCAGTGAGACAACCTTTGCTTCGAGAGAGCCTTTCCCTTCAGCTTCCCACCATGACAGACAAAGAGCTGGTCTGAGGTCCTGAAACACTGCGTTCTGTCAACGTAAGCACGGAGGGCGCGTACTGGACAGAGCAGTGCCAAGGCTGGGTCTGCCTCCTCCAAGGGCAGCGCTTGCAGGTTCACCACCTGGTCTCGAAAGGGTGTGGTGGGAACCTTGGGCACATATCCAGGCTGGGGTCTCAGGATCACGTGAGAGTTAGCCGGCCCGAATTCCAGGCACGCTTCGTCAACCGAAAATGCCTGCAGGTCCCCTACCCTCTTGATGGAGGCCAATGCAACCAGGAGCGCTGTCTTCATTGACAGGAACTTAAGCTCCACTGATTGCAGAGGCTCAAAGGGAGCACTCTGCAGGGCAGTTAAAACCACTGAGAGGTCCCAAGAGGGTACGAGGGGAGGACGAGGAGGATTCAGTCTCCTCGCTCCCCTCAGGAACCTGACGATCAGGTCGTGCTTTCCCAAGGACTTACCATCAACTGCGTCGTGATGTGCGGCAATAGCGGCAACATACACTTTCAGGGTGGAGGGAGACAGCCTTCGCTCCAACCCTTCTTGCAGGAAGGAAAGCACGACACTGATGGGGCATTTCGTGGGTTCTAGATGTTTAGAAGAACACCAGTTGACTAAGAGGTTCCACTTCAACGCATAGGCATGTCTCGTGGACGATGCTCTAGCGGAAGTGATGGTAGTCACCACCGCTGGTGGTAGGGTACTCAAACCTGCCTCGTCCCGTCCAGGAGCCACACGTGGAGGTTCCACAGATCGGGACGAGGGTGCCATAAGGTGCCCCGTCCCTGAGAAAGCAGGTCCTTCCTCAGGGGAATTGGCCAGGGAGGTGCTGTCGCGAGGAGTACTAGTTCTGGGAACCAGGTGCGGTTGTGCCAATACGGGGCAACCAAAATTACCTGCTCCTTGTCCTCCCTGATCTTGCGCAGAGTCTGTGCAAGAAGGCTCACTGGGGGAAATGCATACTTGCGGAGGCCCCGCGGCCAGCTGTGCGCCAGTGCATCCGTGCCGAGCGTGCCCTCGGTCAGGGAATAATACAGGACGCAATGGGACGAGTCGTGGGAGGCAAACAGATCTACCTGTGCGTCCCCGAACTGATCCCAAATCAGCTGGACCGACTGGGGATGGAGTCTCCATTCTCCAGCGAGAGGCCGAAGCCGAGACAGCTCGTCGGCCGCCTGGTTCAGGTCTCCCGGGATATAAATGGCTCGAAGCGACCTCAGATGCTTCTGACTCCATATGAGGAGGTGGCAGGCGAGTTGCGACATACGGCGGGAGCGTAGACCACCTTGTCGGTTGATGTACGCTACTGTCGCGGTATTGTCTGATCGGACTAGTACGTGTTGGCCCCTGAGCAACGCACAGAAGCGGTGCAGGGTGAGACGTACAGCCAGCAACTCGAGGCAATTGACATGCCAAAGGCGCTGGGGTCCGGTCCAGGAGCCCGCGGCAGCATGACCATTGCACATGGCACCCCAACCCGTGGCAGAGGCATCCGTTGATACAACAACATGCCTGGAAGCTCGTTCTAAGGGAACTCCGGCCCGTAGAAAATTGAGGTTCGACCACGGGGTGAAGGTCTGACGGCAGGTCGGAGTCACTGGGACTCGGAGCGTGCCGTGTTGCCATGCCCACCTCAGGACTCGATCGCGAAGCCAAAGCTGAAGCGGTCTCCTATGAAGCAATCCGAGCGGCGTTACTGCGGCTGCGGATGCCATATGCCCCAGGAGCCTCTGAAATAGTTTCAGTGGAACCGCACTCTTGCCCTCGAATTGGCGAAAGCAAGTCAGCAGTGACTGCGCGCGCCCGCTTATAAGCTGCGCGCACATGGCGACCGAGTCAATTTCCATACCGAGAAAAGAGATCCTCTGCACGGGGCAGAGTTTGCTCTTTTCCCAGTTGACCCGAAGGCCCAGACAAGCTAGGTGCCGGAGCACTAGGTCCCTGTGTTCGCAAACCTGGTCTCGAGAGTGAGCTAGGATCAGCCAGTCGTCGAGATAGTTCAGGATTTGAACCCCGTGTTCCCGTAGAGGAACAAGGGCTGCCTCGACGACCTTCGTGAAGACGCGAGGAGACAGGGCTAGCCCGAAAGGGAGAACCGCGTACTGGTATGCCTGCCCCTCGAAAGCAAACCGTAGGAACGGTCTGTGTCGAGGAAGAATGGTGACATAGAAGTAGACGTCCTTCAGGTCGATCGCTGTCCTCGGTACAATGAAGTAGGGGCTGTAGAAGCCGGACTTCATTTCGGCTGGAGGGACAATCTCGATCGCACCCTTCGCCAGTAGGGTGGCGACCTCCACTCTCATGACAGGGGCATTGCCACCGACCATAGTGAAGCGGACTCCCCTGAAGCGGGGAGGAGACCGCGCGAACTGAATCGCGTAGCCGAGCCTGATGGTTCTCGCGACCCAACCGGACAGTCTGGGAAAGCTCCCCAAAGCTATACCAGCGGGGTCAAGCGGACCAGACGTACACTGGTGGAGCAGCGAAGCGGAATGACCGGCTCGGACGTGGGTGGCATAGCGGCCCGGTGTGGGGGCACGGTCATTAGCCGCGCCCTGCCAGAGGAGGCCAGGGGAGGACCAGCGTCCCACGGGGGCGTGCTCTGGCAGGTGTCTGGCGACAGAGGGGGGCGAGAGTGGCGAGGCTCGTGAGCGGCGCACACTGTCATCCACAGCCTCTTGGGGCTCGGAGGAAGGGGCATCAGTTCTTGAAACAAGAGATTCTCCCCCGGCCCTCCACCGGGGGACGGAGTGGCCCTGCTACCAACTCCTGAGAAAAACTGAGCCCTAACTCCAAGCTGCCCGTCTCGAAAGTGCTGCTTAGCCTGGTGTTTGGCCAGCTAAGGGGCGGAGACGGGCCGTGCCGCCCTCCTGCATCCCCCTCCAGCCCGGGGCCGTTGAAGGCTCGAGGGGAGGAGCCGCAGGGAGGCGGCCTCGGCGGGGAGTAGACTAAGGAGACCGCACGGGAGGATGACCATTGGTGCAGAAGGCCTCAGTCCACTTCAGGGGAGGGTCGAAGACTGTTGGGCGCAGTCCTCAACCACACCGCCGAGCAAATCACTCGTCTCAAGAATGCTGCTTAGCCTGGTGTTTGGCCGGCTAAGTGGCGGAGACGGTGGTGCCGCCCTCCTGCAACCCTCTCCTGCCCGGGGCCAGTGAAGGCTCGAGGGGAGGGGCCGCAGGGAGGCGGCCTCGGCGGGAAGCAGACTAAGGAGACCGCACGGACGGATGACCGTCGGTGCAGAAGGCCTCAGTCTGCTTCTGGGGGGGTCAAAGACTGTAGGGTACATTCCTCAACCACACCGCCGAGGAGCCCAGCCTGGGACATGGGGGAGCTGAGAAAATGAATTCCCAGACCCCCTCACATCAACCTGGCTGAGCCCATTCCTGGACCACAGCTGTGGACATCACCTGGCCCCGGGATCACGCAGGTACCGATGTCGCCCGTAGAGCGAGGTCAGTAGTGTGCGTGGCGGATCGACCAGCCCAGACATGGGAGGCATAGCGTCCCTGCGTGGGGGCGTGGTCGAGTTTCCGCGTTCTGTCAGTGTTGGCCAGGGAAGGACCAGCGTTCCACGGCGGCCTGGTCTGACAGAACTCCCGAGTCAGCGCTGCCTCGAAGGCGAAGGCGACACACAGCACTGCATGCCTGTGCCACGATAGTGACAGAGAACATACAGCCCATGATCGCCATGCGATCGAGTGCAGCGAAGGCGGAGGACGCCTGCGGGGCGCGATAAGTCACGGGACTCTCGCGAGCCGGAGGCATCCTGATGCACGTCCGGGAGAAAGGCACTGGGAGCGAGTGCTGAAAGCAACACGCGCCCAGGAACCAATCGTAAGCCTACAGCGCTCGGAGGGAGGGCGACGCCACTCCAACCGATGCTTTCAGCTGCCCGGGAAAGCATGGCCATCAGCTCTGGATCTGACCCGACTAACGCTGACACTCCAGAGGGAGGCAACGCAGTCGAATCCTCATTTCCAGAGGAATCAAGCCCGCCTTGTGATGCTGTGAGTGACATGACACCACCTGCTGGAGCCCCGAATGAAAACACTGGGTCCCCGAGAGGAACCAGGCACACACGGAAGCCCCACGGTTTGCGATGTGGAGGGGGGCGTGGCCCGAGGAATGCTCGTCGGTATTATGCCACACTGTAACCCTCAGATCACCCTGGCCACCAGCCAAAGTATCCCCTCTCGAGGAAGAGATAGATTGGGGTGTGGCAGAGGGGACTCTACCCACACGGAGATCATTGAGTCTCGATCTATAAACATCGCGATGGTCACGTTCCCGCAAAGAAAACATGACTCATCCGCGAGCGCTGCCGAGCGTGAATAAGCCCAACACGCGAAACAGCGCTCGTGACCGTTAGGCAGATGAATCACGCGCCCACATCCAGTAATACACGGGCGAGCCGTCTTGAAAAAGACGTGCCGCGTGCAGCTCTTTTAGAGAGAGGAAAAGCTCAGCAGAGTGCTGAAGCGCCCAGGGAGAAACACACACACTGTCGGCAGATCACTGCACAGATCAGCAGCAGGCAATGCGATCTCGCTGGAACACGCCGTCACACCAACACACTGAAGAGCCGCTCGTCTCGTAGAGTGAAGATGATACAGAATGGCTTGTAGGAGTGAAGAAAACTCTTGGCTCCGAAGCGAAAACATATCTGCATGTTGCCAGCGCACTTCCTTATATACCCCCAGGGTGGGGCGGAGTTTCGCTATGCAAATTCCGCAGACCCATGGCATTTCATTGCCATTGGCTCGTTTTATATACTCGAAGATGATAGGCTTTCTAAGCGAAACCCCATTCGTCGTCATCCGACGTAACTCGGAGTGACTACGAAAGGGAACTGTGTTTTCTACCCCCCATAGACTAACCTTACCTATCACAGAAAACTGTCTGCATTTTTACATTTTCAAAAAACAAAAGTCTGATTTATAAGCTGTTTTCTGAAAAAAGGACAAGGATTTCGGATATTGACATATTGGGGATATTTTGACCCTATACTGTAGAGTTGCACACACACAGACACTCACACGCTCACACTCACACTCTCTCTCTCTCTCTCTCTCTCTCTCTCTCTCTCTCTCTCACACACACACACACACACAACACACAAAACACTCTCTCTCTCGCTCTCTCACACACACACACACACACACTAACGATTATGTTAGTGTTATGTTACGATTGTCGGTAACCCTTCCTTTTACAGTCCCCTAATTACTAGGTATTTACCTGGTAAATATATGGTAAGTTATAGTTGGTTATTGGTAATTACCACAGGTAACAAGTATGTAAATGCAGAGAAACTACAAACTAACTACTAAGTATTTACCTGGTAAGCATATGGTAAATGATAGTATTTTAGTGTGTAATTACTTAGGTGATTAGTATGCAATTACAGAGAAACTACCAGGGAAAAAAACACCACTGTTAAATATCAACTCAACAAAGTACTGTGTACTTGTTACCTGTTTAGGTTGGTAATAACTCCAATTTAATTGTGTACTTCCTCAGAATGTAGGCAGACTATTTTTAGAAACACCTGCAGTATTAAGGGCCTTACACACCGGGACGAATATCGGCGCGCGTTATTCGCCAGCGTTTTTCAACGCGTTTTTTGTGTTCACACCCAAGCGATTTTCGCTGACGATGAGCCGAGTGAACATGCAAATTCATTCCCTGACATTAGATGGCGCGATTGTCAAACGTTCGTGGGAAAAAGTTACAAGCCTATGTACATGAAAGACAATTAAGTAAAATGAAACTCACCATCAAGGCCCATTTGCTCTGCAATACCACTCCATAACAGTTCTCTTTTATCAAGATTTTTGTAGTCGCGTTTGTCATATAGTTCTTTATGTTCCGACACCAACGAGGCCAGCAGCTCTACATTCATCTTGCCTTGCATCTTCCTCGTCTTATTTCTTCCGAGCAGTGTAGACGCTATCTTCTTCGCCTGTATGTGTGCTCGGCAAGACCGTTTTGTGTTTGAGCGCCCCCAAGTTGTGTTTTACTGTAACTTCAGAAGCTCCAGACACGTGAGCAAAAGCGCCAATCTCATTGGTCGGATAGTTTTTGACGCGGCGCGTCAAACCAAAAAAACGAACCCGAGGCGTTTTTTTAAAAATGACGCTTTTACGCGTGGCGTTTTTCGCGTCGGTGTGCACACTCACATTGGCGCCCTTTGTTTAGTCACGAGGCGTTAAACGTCGGCGAATATCGCGCGCGAAATTCGTCCCGGTGTGAACAGGCCTTTACCCATCAATTCAAGTTAGGTTTGTAGTTATCCTAGGGTTATGTTGGTAACAGTCCATGTTTATTTATTACTATCTTGAAATTAAGACGGTAGTTTCCAATAAATTACCTTGTCTTACATAGTTGTTGTTCATTGCTACACCCATTTATAGAGGGTTTATCAAATAATTT
Source organism: Rutilus rutilus (assembly GCA_021464565.1). NCBI lineage: Eukaryota > Metazoa > Chordata > Actinopteri > Cypriniformes > Leuciscidae > Rutilus > Rutilus rutilus. The sequence continues at coordinate 500,436 of JAJAQA010000027.1, read as the reverse complement.
ACCTTACACTTACCTGGTAACTACCCCGCAGGAACAGTTTTCCCTAATGTCATGGCACATCTTAAATACTGGGTATGTTCTTGCAAATGTTTTTACAATTTACTCAGTAAGTAAAGTGCAACTGTACTGTAAAATGAAGCCTTGTTTATTTCCATGGTATTACCGGAATTGTACCATATAACTTGATCATTCCCTTTTCCATATAGTCACAATTTTTTACCTCATATGTCCTGCAACGTTACCAAGGAAAACATGACAATTTACTCAGTAAGTAAAGTGAAACTGTACTGTAAAATGAAGCCTTGTTTATTTCCATGGTATTACCGGAATTGTACCATATCATTCCCTTTTCCATAGTCACATTTTTATTTTTATTTTACCTCATATGTCCTGCAGCGTTACCAAGGAAAACATGACAATTTACTCAGTAAGTAAAGTGAAACTGTACTGTAAAATGAAGCCTTGTTTATTTCCATGGTATTACCGGAATTGTACCATATCATTCCCTTTTCCATAGTCACATTTTTATTTATTTGTTTTCCTAGTATGTCCTGCAACGTTACCAAGGAAAACATGACAATTTACTTGGTAAGTAAAGTGTAACTGTACTGTAAAATGAAGCCTTGTTTATTTCCATGGTATTACCGGAATTGTACCATATAACCTGATCATTCCCCTTTTCCATATAGTCACAATTTTTTTACCTCATATGTCCTGCAACGTTACCAAGGAAAACATGACAATTTACTCAGTAAGTAAAGTGCAGCTGTATACTGTAAAATGAAGCCTTGTTTATTTCCATGGTATTACCGGAATTGTACCATATCATTCCCTTTTCTATAGTCACATTTTTATTTATTTGTTTTCCTAGTATGTCCTGCAACGTTACCAAGGAAAACATGACAATTTACTTGGTAAGTAAAGTGTAACTGTACTGTAAAATGAAGCCTTGTTTATTTCCATGGTATTACCAGAATTGTACCATATAACCTGATCATTCCCCTTTTCCATATAGTCACAATTTTTTACCTCGTATGTCCTGCAACGTTACCAAGGAAAACATGACAATGTTAAAGTGAAACTGTACTGTAAAAGGAAGCCTTTTTATTTCCATGGAATTACTGGGATCTTACCAGGGGCGTAATTTGTGGGGGGGTTGGGGGGGAGATAACCCCCCCAATATTTATACCATGATCATATGAAAAATATGCAGAACAATTTTTTTTAACTATATTAAACATTACAACCCCCCCAATGTTCAAACCAAATCTACGCCCTTGGATCTTACCCTATAATCTGTTATAGCTACGTAGCTATTACAGATTATAGGGTAAGATCCCAGTAATTCCATGGAAATAAAAAGGCTTCCTTTTACAGTAACGTTCCAGTTTCACTTTACTTACTGAGAATGTTCAACGTGATCTCATGAGAATACGTGTGTATTTTTACGTAAAGTGTAATTCTACCATACGTACATTTACTTACGTTTTATACACACAGAAACGTATAGTATTTACAGCACTAAAACGTAAAATGTTTGCATTAACAGCACAAAAACATAAATTATTTACGTATGAACAACTCTATACCGACGTACATATTTGTACGCATTCTTATTTATGCATATTAAAATCGTGGCATTAATGTTTTGACTCTATTGCATTCAAATGTCTTATCAATTACGTTTTCAGTCGCATTTATGCAGTTTACTCAAGAAATAGACTAATAACATTTCGCTCTGTTCGTGCCTTCTGCTGCAAACTCGTTTCGTCGGATTAGCCTACATGCAGTTAAACAAGAATACACTTTAAAACCTAAATAGTACCTTATTTAATCGTTTAACCATTTTAATATTTAGTTTATTTACAGTGAGACACAAAATGTGTTTTCTCCAATAGAACAATACACCAAAACCCAACATAAATTCACAAAAGACATCAATTTTATTATAGCCTACTTGATATAATCCAAATCTTTAGAATCCATACGTTTGCAAGAAAGAGATCCAAATTCAGCCCTTTATCCAGTGAGTGATCTTCATCTCCATTTCACAGGCTTTAACAACAGCGCAGTCTGTAACTGTCAAATCCCGCGGACCCGCGCTCGTGATGATGAATTCAAATTCAAAAATTGCGCCCTCAAGAAGCGTTACGACATGTTTTACGGCAGTGATATCAAACGCTCATTGGCTCTCGCCTGTTCGTCTATGTTCGTCACAGATTGCGACGTCGTATTTCAGTCGGTAAACTATATTTGAAATGGAGAAGCGCGCGCGCCTTCACACAGGGCGAAGCCGGATTAACATTTTCATGGATTAATCATTTAAATTCTGCTCTGTAAATTACCTCATTCAAAATTATTATATACTGAAAGAGAGGACTGTGACTGCAACACATCGTCATGTGAACGACTTTTGGTAGTACCGGTTTTGACATTTTCGCAATAAATAAATTATTGTGATTACACGTATGTTGTTTTTCTTCATAACTGTAGCCTATGTAGTTTTCTATCTTTGAAAATTACGTGTTAATACTACGTATTATCAATGAGACCAGGCTGGAATGTTTTAGTTAAGTTGCAGAACACATGGTAAAAGTTTGTGATTTCAAAAATGTTTAAGCAGTAGCAAAGGATGTGGTAAGAGTCTGGTAATACCATGGAAATAAACAAGGCTTCCTTTTACAGTACAGTTGCACTTTACTTACTGAGTAAATTGTCATGTTTTCCTTGGTAACGTTGCAGGACATACGAGGTAAAAAAAAATAAAAAATTTGACTATGGAAAAGGGAATGATCAGGTTATATTGTACAATTCCAGTAATACCATGGAAATAAACAAGGCTTCCTTTTACAGTACAGTTTCACTTTACTTACTGAGTAAATTGTCATGTTTTCCTTGGTAACGTTGCAGGACATATGAGGTAAAAAATTGTGACTATATGGAAAAGGGAATGATCAAGTTATAGGGCACAATTCTGGTAATACCATGGAAATAAACAAGGCTTCATTTTACAGTACAGTTTCACTTTACTTACTGAGTAAATTGTCATGTTTTCCTTGGTAACGTTGCAGGACATATGAGGTAAAATAAAAAAAATATGTGACTATGGAAAAGGGAATGATATGGTACAATTCCGGTAATACCATGGAAATAAACAAGGCTTCCTTTTACAGTACAGTTTCACTTTACTTACTGAGTAAATTTTCATGTTTTCCTTGGTAACGTTGCAGGACATACGAGGTAAAAAATAAAAATAAAAATAAAAATGTGACTATGGAAAAGGGAATGATATGGTACAATTCCGGTAATACCATGGAAATAAACAAGGCTTCATTTTACAGTACAGTTTCACTTTACTTACTGAGTAAATTGTCATGTTTTCCTTGGTAACGTTGCAGGACATATGAGGTAAACATTTTTGACTATATGGAAAAGGGAATGATCAAGTTATATGGTACAATTCCGGTAATACCATGGAAATAAACAAGGCTTCATTTTACAGTACAGTTTCACTTTACTTACTGAGTAAATTTTCATGTTTTCCTTGGTAACGTTGCAGGACATACGAGGTAAAAAATAAAAATAAAAATGTGACTATGGAAAAGGGAATGATATGGTACAATTCCGGTAATACCATGGAAATAAACAAGGCTTCATTTTACAGTACAGTTTCACTTTACTTACTGAGTAAATTGTCATGTTTTCCTTGGTAACGTTGCAGGACATATGAGGTAAACATTTTTGACTATATGGAAAAGGGAATGATCAAGTTATATGGTACAATTCCGGTAATACCATGGAAATAAACAAGGCTTCATTTTACAGTACAGTTTCACTTTACTTACTGAGTAAATTTTCATGTTTTCCTTGGTAATGTTGCAGGACATACGAGGTAAAAAATAAAAATAAAAATGTGACTATGGAAAAGGGAATGATATGTTACAATTCCGGTAATACCATGGAAATAAACAAGGCTTCATTTTACAGTACAGTTTCACTTTACTTACTGAGTAAATTGTCATGTTTTCCTTGGTAACGTTGCAGGACATATGAGGTAAAAAATTGTGACTATATGGAAAAGGGAATGATCAAGTTATATGGTACAAATCGGAGTTATTACCAACCTAAACAGGTAACAAGTACACAGTACTTTGTTGAGTTGATATTTAACAGTGGTGTTTTTTTCCCTGGTAGTTTCTCTGTAATTGCATACTAATCACCTTAAGTAATTACACACTAAAATACTATAATTTACCATATGCTTACCAGGTAAATACTTAGTAGTTAGTTTGTAGTTTCTCTGCATTTACATACTTGTTACCTATGGTAATTACCAATAACCAACTAAAACTTACCATATATTTACCAGGTAAATACCTAGTAATTAGTTTGTAGTTTCTCTGCATTTACATACTTGTTACCTGTGGTAATTACCAATAACCAACTATAACTTACCATATATTTACCAGGTAAATACCTAGTAATTAGGGGATTGTAAAAGGAAGGGTTACCCGATTGTCATTATATTGTAAAAACGTCTGTCCCCAAATCAATATTTGACGCGATTTGCCCCGTATTCTTGAGCACAGAACTGTTGATTTCTCCCTCGCTTACCGCATCTAGGTTTCCTTAGGACTCGGAGGAGTTTTGGCGCTTCGCACTTCGCACAACCAAATGTGACTACAGCCTCTCACAAGTTAGAAAGAAAACACAAAGCCAATCAGTTTAGCGATGTGTGTTCAGGAGGCGGGACTCAGATCTATTAACCGTTTGTGTAGTAGGAGTAACGAGGCTATTTTTAAAATGTAAGGAGTAGAAAGTACAGATAATTGCGTAAAATTGTAAGGAGTAGAAGTAAAAAGTCGTCTGAAAAATAATTACTCCAGTAAAGTATAGATACCCAAAATTTCTACTTAAGTAATGTAACGATGTATTTGTACTTCGTTACTTGACACCTCTGTACCTGGAAACAAATCCTGTTCAAATGGGCTATATGGGCTATTCTACAGAATTGGTTCAAGGTTAGACTTGGAAACTTCTTTAACATTTTTTTTTTGTCTTTTTCCACCAATTTTGCATACAAATTGTATGATATCCAAGGTAAACATTTCTAGTAATTGTGCAGTTAATTCTCATAGTGTATTTTCAGACAGTTTTGGTATATTTTTCCTCTCCCCAAATGTGTCACTAATGAAACACAATAATAAATAATGTAATGAGAAGGCTTATGTTGACCTATTAAGATTTCTTTTTACATCTACCTTGTAAATATATTTTTGGCTATTTTATTAAAAAGTTTTCACATGTACATCAACAACAATTACAATTTTAACAATATTTCAAGTGTAATCTTTCTTTGTAAAAAGCATAAAGTTTATCATACGTATTTCAAAAGTTAAGGATTCATTAGTTTGAATAAACATTGAAACAAACACTATAATAACATCTTAGTTGATGATTCAACATACCTACTTTATGTTTGACAAAACATCCCATACTATATATATATAAAACATATGAGCAGAAATTGGCGAACAAAAGCTTCATTGATGTGGCAGTAGTCTATTTTACAGTAAAAACTAATAATTATGCAAAACCAGTCGACAAAATCTTGTCTAAACATTCATATTTCATCTTTAACATAATTTTTATGATATATTAATATAGGGCATATAAAAGTTAATTTACAGTTTAATATGTTGCTTATACAAAGATATTTTATTTTAACATATTTCAATCGATTTTTACTCATCTCAGTATCGCAATATACTGTAGTTCGCGAAAAGCTAAACTAGTAGATGTGTTCATGTAAAAATAGCATATTTACTAATGTAAGTGCGTGCAACAACAGCGCGCATCTGTGCCGTTCATTCACACATAGACACGCGAATCATATTTAATGATTACGTCTTTTTGCGTTTTACAGACACTATTCCATATCGCGATTAGAACAAAGCCCTTAAGAATAAAGAACTTACTATTCACAATCCTCGGCTGGATCCGTTGCTCCTCGAATTGAAACCGAAACCAGCACTTCTGAGGTAAATTTTCAAGGATTATTATTATTATTACCATTACATTATTATTATTTCTCACAGCGTCTCAAGATGACGTAAAGTACATGAATCTGATTAAACTTGATGCTTTTTATCGAGCTGATGTGGGCGTTGACAGGTTTGCATGGATTGCCTCAGATCATTTGCGTTTGAATAGCGCGCACTCTCCATTGGCATGTTCACATTAGCAGATAACGAGCTGACATTAGAACGATCTCTCTCTTTTCATACAGATTACATAAACAGAGAATATTTGTTTTCGTTTTGAATTAGATAATTTAAAAGAAGACACTTAAATGTTTATAAAGATATATTGCTCATGTATGTGTGACTAGTATATTCGCTGAATTTTAAGTTTAGAGACGTGCTCCAGAAAAAAGTTCACGGAGACGGAGAGGCAGAAAGCACACCCTGTTTATTTTCTTTATTTTGCAAAAGCAAAATGTTTTGTTTTGATTGTAAGTGGACAAAAGTACACATTTAACAGTTTATTTTTTCATATTTCTTATGTCTGTATGACAATAAATGACGGAGTATTTTAATGTGAAGAAAATCCATCAAAACGCGCCGGCACATTTGTCGACCCCAGAGGGTTAATCAATGTTATTGACAAAGTCATGTGGCTACACCTCAGTTTTATTCTTTTGAATGTCTGGTTCTTAGTGTCACTGCAACCATCACTACTGTCATTGCTAAGTAAAACAATGTCTTTTTATCTGAATTTGCTGATTTGTTGTCCTTGTTCCTTGAGTTTGACAGAACTCTTATGCTTAGGGACTTTAATATCCATGTTGACAAAAAAAGACTCTAATGACAAAGGACTTCCTGTCTTTATTGGGCTGTTCTGATCTGAAACAGCTTGTGGACTTAAAGGGTTAGTTCAACCAAAAATGAAAATTCTGTCAGTAATTATTCACCCTCATGTTGTTCCAACCCCGTAAGACTTTCATTCTTCTTCGGAACACAGATTAAGATATTTTTAATTAAATCTGAGAGCTGAGTTATCAAAAGCTTTTAAATAGAACAAGCAGTTCTCGAATAACACATCAATGAAATTGTAGGCATGATAACCAAGCTGATTCTGAGGCTGTAAAGGCCATTGCACACTGAGTCCGAAATTTTCGTATGCGTTTTTTCGTGTTCGTCAGCAGTAAAATTCGTCACGCACAGAAACCTTGCACACTGAGTCCGATGCGTATTTATTAAACCTTTGCGGAAAAAAACGCAAAAAAAGACTAAATGGATTCGTCAAGCAGTGAGGATGAATTTGTTGCCCTCTTTCTTCTTAAAAAGAGAAAAAGAAAGAGGAAATATTGGGTCCATCCAATCCTGAGATTGCGCTGAGAGGAAGGAGAGTTTCACCTCCTTATCAAGGAGTTGCGAAATTATCCCAAACGATTCAAAATTTACCTCAGATTGTCAGTGGAACAGTTTGATGCTTTGCTAGCGATACTGGAGCCACATATTAAAAAGAAGACCACCAATTTCTGTGAACCAATCGATCCTGAACAGAAACTGGCAGTATGTCTATGGACGGACACACACACACACACACACGCGGCCGGCAGAAGCGCTGGGCAGACAGAACAGCTGTATACAGGTTATATTTTATTCAGTGTCTTTTTGTAATCCGCATTTTGTTTTTTCATACAGTACTTGTGCTGCGAGACGAAGTGTATCAACTTGTCAGACGTCATTCTGGATTTTGTCGTTCGCTTGTACGGTGGCTCTGAATTTTCAAAAAACCTCACAAAACACTGGCTGTGGATGCGAAAAACGCAGAAAATCGAACCCAATCCGAATTTTTTTTTCACGGACGAAAGTTTCGTAGACAGTGTGCAAGCATGATTGACATAACGTGAGGTCGAATTTTTTTTTTAACGTGCGAAAATTTCGGATGCGAATTTCAGACTCAGTGTGCAATGGCCTTAAGTCTGCAACACTTTGGCACATTGCCACCAAACTTTGTATGTGTAATTGCCACCTCACCCTGACCACACTATAATCATTTGATAACAGTGCCACCAATTGGTCAAAAGGGATAAGCAAGTTAATCATATTATAAATAATTAAGTTGGCTTGGAAAACTTATTATTAGTGGTGCTTGCTGAAAGCAAGGCATCACTATTGTTATTGCTCATACTTATTATTATTTTTCTTATCATTATTCCGGACAAAAGTTTGGCGCGTAACTCGTGACAAGCAGCATTTGAGTTTCATGATTGACAGCTGCCAAGACACTCCCTAGCAACCAAACAGAGTACCCTAGCAACCAAAATCCAAAAGAGGGATATCTTCCATTCTGAATGTCACAGAGGCATGGGAGTTGGTTTATATCATTCATAGTGACAAGAAGCCTTTGGAATTGCATCATTGGCAGCTGCCAAGTAACTCCATAGCAACCAAACAGAGTACCCTAGCAACCAAAATCCAAAGAGGGATATCTTCCATTCTGAATGTCACAGAGGCATGGGAGTTGGATTATATAATTCATACTGACAAGAAGCCTTTGGAATTTCATCATTGACAGCTGACAAGCCACTCCCTAGCAACCAAACAGAGTACCCTAGCAACCAAAATCCAAAAGAGGGATATCTTCCATTCTGAATGACACAGAGGCATGGGAGTTGGTTTATATCATTCATAGTGACAAGAAGCCTTTGGAATTGCATCATTGGCAGCTGCCAAGTAACTCCATAGCAACCAAACAGAGTACCCTAGCAACCAAAATCCAAAGAGGGATATCTTCCATTCTGAATGTCACAGAGGCATGGGAGTTGGATTATATAATTCATACTGACAAGAAGCCTTTGGAATTTCATCATTGACAGCTGACAAGCCACTCCCTAGCAACCAAACAGAGTACCCTAGCAACCAAAATCCAAAGAGGCATATCTTCCATTCTGAATGTCGCAGAGGCATGGGAGTTGGTTTATATCATTCATAGTGACAAGAAGCCTTTGGAGTTTCATGATTGGCAGCTGACAAGCCACTCGCTAGCAACCAAATAGAGTACCCTAGCAACCGTTTAGCAAAACGTATATCTCTGCATCAGAACATCGTATAGAGATGGGAGTTGGTTTATATCATTCATACTGACAAGAAGCCTTTGCAGTTTCATCATTAGCAGCTGACAAGCATCTCCATAGCAACCAAACAGAGTACCCTAGCAACCATTTTACAAGACCTACATCTCTGCATCAGAATATTGTATAGAGATGGGGGTTGGCTCATTAGTTTCAGTTGGAAAACAGTCTGTAAATATCACCATGGTAACTGTGTATTCACACCCTAGCAACCATTTAGAGCCACCTAGCAACCATATTGCAACATATAGAAGCCATATTTCAGCTCCACAACATCGTACAGGCATGGTTGTTGGCTCGTATGCAATCATGTACAACACCCCAGCAACCGAGTGGCGAGTTTTGCCACTGCAAGCACCACTTCACATTTTCTTCAGGAAATGTACATTCTAGTTAGTGGTGCTTTTCAAAGCATCACTATTGTTATTGCTCATACTTATTAGTGGTGCTTTTCAAAGCAACACTATTGTTATTGCTCATACTTATTAGTGGTGCTTTTCAAAGCAACACTATTGTTATTGCTCATACTTATTATTAGTGGTGCTTTTTTAAAAGCATCACTATTGTTATTGCTCATACTTATTAAGTTGGCTTGAGAGAGCCAACATATTGAAATCCTATTTAAACTTATTATTATTAAGTTGGCTTGAGAGAGCCAACATATTGAAATCCTATTTAAACTTATTATTATTATTAAGTTGGCTTGAGAGAGCCAACATATTGAAATCCTATTTAAACTTATTATTATTAAGTTGGCTTGAGAGAGCCAACATATTGAAATCCTATTTAAACTTATTATTATTATTAAGTTGGCTTGAGAGAGCCAACATATTGAAATCCTATTGAAACTTATTGTTAAGTTGGCTTGAGAAAGCCAACATATTGAAATCCTATTTAAACTTATTATTAAGTTGGCTTGAGAGAGCCAACATATTGAAATCCTATTTAAACTTATTATTATTAAGTTGGCTTGAGAAAGCCAACATATTGAAATCCTATTTAAACTTATTAAGTTGGCTTGAGAAAGCCAACATATTGAAATCCTATTTAAACTTATTAAGTTGGCTTGAGAGAGCCAACATATTGAAATCCTATTTAAACTTATTATTATTAAGTTGGCTTGAGAGAGCCAACATATTGAAATCCTATTTAAACTTATTAAGTTGGCTTGAGAAAGCCAACATATTGAAATCCTATTTAAACTTATTATTATTATTCTTCTTACCAAAAAATTACACTCAATCTCCTCCTAGAGCTTTAACTCTACATACTCCAAACTCGGCTCAGACCTTCAAACTGTTCTGACTCGAGTTGCTTTATCTTTTCAGACTGATCGGACTTACGGTTTTCCTACAAATGACGATCAAAACTCGGAAAAACTCCCATTGACTTAACATTGGGCATTCTAAAAAAATTCAAACTCACCAACCGACAAAAATTTAAATCTAAATCCCTTGAAAACTAATTCAAACTGCCATTCTATATATATTAGCCAATGAAACTCATTTAAACTAATAAACTCTAATCTCATACACTTATAAACTAATTAACTTAAATTTAATAACTAATTAACTAATAAACTCATGAATTCATAGACTTATGAACTCTTAAACTCATAAATTAATAAATTCTGAACTCTAAACTCATTTAAACTTATAAACTCTAAACTCAAAAACTTGTACACTTATAAACTCTAAACTCATAAACTCTGAGTGTGTGTGTGTGTGTGTGTGTGTGTGTGTGTGTGTGTGTGTTTGTTTGTTTGTATCTATCTAACTTATTTATATATCTATCATAAACTTCAAACTACTTTAAACTACTTTAAACTTCAAACCAATTTAAACTTCTTAAGTTTAAAGCTCCCAGCTCCCAAGCAACTCCATAGCAACCAAACTTGAGTACCCTAGCAACCGTTTTGCAAGACCTATATCTCTGTATCAGAACATCGTATAGAGATGAGGTTTGGCTCTTTTGACTCATGCTAGCAAACAGCACTTCCAACATGCTACATATGCTAGCAGTGAATAGCTACATGCTAATAGCGATTAGTTAAGTGTTAAATCATGCCAAGATCATGCTAAGAACTCTATAAAAACTCCATAGTAACCATCTGTGATAACTACCAACCACCTAGTAACACCATATCAACCGCCCTGAATACCATAGCAACCCCCCAGAACACCCTAGCAACCGCCTAGCAACCACCCAAAAGACCCTAGCAACCACCCAGAACACCGTAGCAACCACCCAAAAGACCCTAGCAACCATCCAAAAGACCCTAGCAACCGCCTAGCAACCACCCAAAAGACCCTAGCAACCACCCAGAACACCGTAGCAACCACCCAAAAGACCCTAGCAACCACCCAAAAGACCCTAGCAACCGCCTAGCAACCACCCAAAAGACCCTAGCAACCACCCAGAATACCCTAGCAACCACCCAAAACAGCCTAGCAACCACCCAGAACACCCTCGCCACCACCTAGCAACCACCCAGAATACCTTAGCAACGCCTAGCAACACCATAGCAACAACCCATAACACCCTAGCAACTGCCTAGCAACCACCCAGAACACCCTAGCAACCACCCAAAATACCCTAGCAACCGCCTAGCAACCACCCAAAACCGCCTAGCAACCACCCAAAACACCCTAGCAACCGCCTAGCAACCACCCAAAATACCCTAGCAACCACCCAAAAGACCCTAGCAACCACCCAAAATATCCTAGCAACCACCCAGAACACCCTAGCAACCGCCTAGCAACCACACAAAAGACCCTGGCAACCGCCTAGCAACAACCCAAAACACCCTAGCAACCACCCAAAACACCCTAGCAACCACCCAAAATACCCTAGCAACCGCCTAGCAACCACCCAGAATACCTTAGCAACCGCCTAGCAACACCATAGCGACCACCCATAACATCCTAACAACCGCCTAGCAAAAAACTTTCCGGTCCAAACTTTCTCAAGCCAACTTAAAGTTTGTCTCAACAAACTTTCGCATCTAGTTATTATTATTATTATTATTATTCCGAGACTAAAATTTCTATATGAAACTCGTCCTAGAGCTTTAACTCTACATACTCCAAACTCGGCTCAGACACTCAAACTGTTCTGACTCGCGTTGCTTTATCTTTTCAGACTGATCGGACTTACGGTTTTCCTACAAATGACGATCAAAACTCGGAAAAACTCCCATTGACTTACAATGGGGAGTTCTAAAAAAATTCAAACTCACCAACCGACAAAAATTTAAATCTAAATCCCTTGAAAACTAATTCAAACTGCCATTCTATATATATTAGCCAATGAAACTCATTTAAACTAATAAACTCTAATCTCATACACTTATAAACTAATTAACTTAAATTTAATAGCTAATTAACTAATAAACTCATGAATTCATAGACTTATGAACTCTTAAACTCATAAATTAATAAACTCTGAACTCTAAACTCATTTAAACTTATAAACTCTAAACTCAAAAACTCGTACACTTATAAACTCTAAACTCATAAACTCTGAGTGTGTGTGTGTTTGTGTCTGAGTGAGTGTGTGAGCGAGGTAGTCTGAGTGTGTGTGTGTGTGTGTGTGTGTGTTTGTGTGTATCTATCTAACTTATTTATATATCTATCATAAACTTCAAACTACTTTAAACTACTTTAAACTTCAAACCACTTTAAACTTCTTTAGTTTAATGCTTCCAGCTCCCAAGCAACTCCATAGCAACCAAACTTGAGTACCCTAGCAACCGTTTTGCAAGACCTATATCTCTGTATCAGAACATCGTATAGAGATGAGTTTTGGCTCTTTTGACTCATGCTAGCAAACAGCACTTCCAACATGCTACACATGCTAGCAATGAATAGCTACATGCTAATAGCAATTAGTTAAGTGTTGAATCATGCCAAGATCATGCTAAGAACTCTATAAAAACTCCATAGTAACCATCTGTGACAACTACCAACCAGCTAGTAACACCATATCAACCGCCCTGAATACCATAGCAACCACCCAGAACACCCTAGCAACCGCCTAGCAACCACCCAGAACACCCTAGCAACCACCCAAAATACCTTAGAACACCCTAGCAGCACCATAGCAACCACTCAGAACACCCTAGCAACCACCCAAAATACCTTAGAACACCCTAGCAACACCATAGCAACCACTCAGAACACCCTAGCAACTGCCTAACAACCACCCAGAACACCCTAGCAACCACCCAAAATACCTTAGAACACCCTAGCAACACCATAGCAACCACCCAGAACACCCTAGCAACCACCCAAAATACCTTAGAACACCATAGCAACACCATAGCAACCACTAAGAACACCCTAGCAACCACCCAAGATACCTTAGGACACCCTAGCAACACCATAGCAACCACTCAGAACACCCTAGCAACTGCCTAACAACCACCCAGAACACCCTAGCAACCACCCAAAATACCTTAGAACACCCTAGCAACACCATAGCAACCACTCAGAACACCATAGCAACTGCCTAACAACCACCCAGAACACCCTAGCAACCACTCAAAATACCTTAGAACACCCTAGCAACACCATAGCAACCACTCAGAACACCCTAGCAACCACCCAAAATACCTTAGAACACCCTAGCAACACCATAGCAACCACTCAGAACACCCTAGCAACTGCCTAACAACCACCCAGAACACCCTAGCAACCACCCAAAATACCTTAGAACACCCTAGCAACACCATAGCAACCACCCAGAACACCCTAGCAACCACCCAAAATACCTTAGAACACCATAGCAACACCATAGCAACCACTCAGAACACCCTAGCAACCACCCAAAATACCTTAGGACACCCTAGCAACACCATAGCAACCACTCAGAACACCCTAGCAACTGCCTAACAACCACCCAGAACACCCTAGCAACCACCCAAAATACCTTAGAACACCCTAGCAACACCATAGCAACCACTCAGAACACCGTAGCAACTGCCTAACAACCACCCAGAACACCCTAGCAACCACCCAAAATACCTTAGGACACCCTAGCAACTCCATAGCAACCACTCAGAACACCGTAGCAACTGCCTAACAACCACCCAGAACACTCTAGCAACCACCCAAAATACCCTAGCAACCGCCTAGCAACCACCCAGAACACCCTAGCAACCACCCAAAATACCCTAGCAACCACCTAGCAACCACCCAAAAGACCCTAGCAACCACCCAAAATATCTTAGCAACCACCCAAAACACCCTAGCAACCACCCATAACACCCTAGCAACTGCCTAGCAACCACCCAGAACACCCTAGTAACCACCCAAAATACCCTAGCAACCGCCTAGCAACCACCCAAAAGACCCTAGCAACCACCCAAAAGACCCTAGCAACCGCCTAGCAACCACCCAAAAGACCCTAGCAACCACCAAAAATATCCTAGCAACCACCCAGAACACCCCAGCAACCACCTAGCAACCCCCTAGCAACCACACAAAAGACCCTAGCAACCGCCTAGCAACCACCCAAAACACCCTAGCAACCGCCTAGCAACCACCCAGAATACCTTAGCAACCACGTAGCAACACCATAGCGACCACCCATAACATCCTAACAACCGCCTAGCAAAAAACTTTCCGGTCCAAACTTTCTCAAGCCAACTTAAAGTTTGTCTCGACGAACTTTCGCATCTAGTTATTATTATTATTCCGAGACTAAAATTTCTATATGAAACTCGTCCTAGAGCTTTAACTCTACATACTCCAAACTCGGCTCAGACACTCACACTGTTCTGACTCGCGTTGCTTTATCTTTTCAGACTGATCGGACTTACGGTTTTCCTACAAATGACGATCAAAACTCGGAAAAACTCCCATTGACTTACATTGGGGAGTTCTAAAAAATTCAAATCCAGATTCAAACTCGCCAACCGACAAAAATTCAAATCTAAATACCTTGAAGACTAAACCAAACTGCCGTTCTATATATATTAGCCAATGAAACTCATTTAAACTAATAAACTCTAATCTCATACATTTATAAACTAATTAACTTAAATTTAATAACTAATTAACTAATAAACTCATGAATTCATAGACTTATGAACTCTTAAACTCATAAATTAATAAACTCTGAACTCTAAACTCATTTAAACTTATAAACTCTAAACTCAAAAACTCATACACTTATAAACTCATCAGTTTATACACTTATAAACTCTAAACTCATAAACTCTGAGTGTGTGTGTGTGTGTCTGAGTGAGTGTGTGAGCGAGGTAGTCTGTGAGTGTGTGTGTGTGTGTGTGTGTGTATCTATCTAACTTATTTATCTATCTATCTCTCTGTCATAAACTTCAAACTACTTTAAACTTCAAACCAATTTAAACTTCTTAAGTTTAAAGCTCCCAGCTCCCAAGCAACTCCATAGCAACCAAACTTGAGTACCCTAGCAACCGTTTTGCAAGACCTATATCTCTGTATCAGAACATCGTATAGAGATGAGGTTTGGCTCTTTTGACTCATGCTAGCAAACAGCACTTCCAACATGCTACATATGCTAGCAGTGAATAGCTACATGCTAATAGCGATTAGATAAGTGTTAAATCATGCCAAGATCATGCTAAGAACTCTAGAAAAACTCCATAGTAACCATCTGTGACAACTACCAACCACCTAGTAACACCATATCAACCGCCCTGAATACCATAGCAACCCCCCAGAACACCCTAGCAACCGCCTAGCAACCACCCAAAAGACCCTAGCAACCACCCAGAACACCGTAGCAACCACCCAAAAGACCCTAGCAACCACACAAAACACCCTAGCAACCGCCTAGCAACCACCCAAAAGACCCTAGCAACCACCCAAAACACCCTAGAAACCGCCTAGCAACCACCCAAAAGACCCTAGCAACCACCCAAAATATCCTATCAACCGCCTAGCAACCACCCAAAAGACCCTAGCAACCACCAGAAATATCCTAGCAACCGCCTAGCAACCACCCAGAATATCCTAGCAACCACCCAAAACAGCCTAGCAACCACCCAGAACACCCTAGCAACCGCCTAGCAACCACCCAAAAGACCCTAGCAACCGCCTAGCAACCACCCAGAACACCCTAGCAACCACCCAAAAGACCCTAGCAACCGCCTAGCAACCACCCAAAAGACCCTAGCAACCGCCTAGCAACCACCAAGAACACCCTAGCAACCACCCAAAAGACCCTAGCAACCACCCAAAAGACCCTAGCAACCGCCTAGCAACCACCCAAAAGACCCTAGCAACCACCCAAAAGACCCTAGCAACCGCCTAGCAACCACCCAAAAGACCCTAGCAACCACCAAAAATATCCTAGCAACCACCCAGAACACCCTAGCAACCACCTAGCAACCGCCTAGCAACCACACAAAAGACCCTAGCAACAGCCTAGCAACCACCCAAAATACCCTAGCAACCGCCTAGCAACCACCCAAAATACCCTAGCATCCGCCTAGCAACACCATAGCGACCACCCATAACATCCTAGCAACCGCCTAGCAAAAAACGTTTTGGTCCAAACTTTCTCAAGCCAACTTAAAGTTTGTCTCGACGAACTTTCGCATCTAGTTATTATTATTCTTCTGACCCTAAAAAAATCTATATCAAACTCCTCCTAGAGCTTTAACTCTACATACTCCAAACTCGGCTCGGACACTCAGACTGATCTGACTCGGTATGCTATATCTTTTCAGACTGATCGGACTTACGGTTTTCCTAAAAATGACGATCAAAACTCGAAAAAACTCATTCAAAAACTCCCATTGACTTACATTGGGGAGTTCTAAAAAATTCAAACCGACAAAAATTTAAATCTAAACACCTTGAAGACTAAACCAAACTGCCGTTCTATATACTATATGAGCCATTGAGACTAATTTAAACTAATAAACTCTAAACTATAAACACTTATAAACTAATTAACTTATAAACTCATGAATTCATAAACTTATGAACTCTTAAACTCATAAATTAATAAACTCTGAACTCTTAATCTCATTTAAACTTATAAACTCTAAACTGATTTAAACTTATAAACTCAAAACTCAAGAACTCATACACTTATAAACTCATCAATTTATACACTTATAAACTCTAAACTCAGACACACACACTGAGTTTATGAGTGAGTGTGTGAGCGAGTTAGTGTGTGTGTGTGTGTGTGTGTGTGTGTGTGTGTGTGTGTGTGTTTGTGTGTTTGTGTGTGTGTGTGTGTGTGTGTGTCTATCTAACTTATTTATCTACCTGTCAAACTTCAAACTACTGTAAACTACTGTAAACTTCGAACCACTATAAACTTCTTAAGTTTAAATCTTCCAGCTCCCAAGCAACTCCATAGCAACCAAACTCGAGTACCCTAGCAACCGTTTTGTAAGACCTATATCTCTGTATCAGAACATCGTATAGAGATGAGGTTTGGCTCTTTTGACTCATGCTAGCAAACAGCACTTCCAACATACTACACATGCTAGCAGTGAATAGCTACATGCTAATAGTGATTAGTTAAGTGTTAAATCATGCCAAGATCATGCTAAGAACTCTATAAAAACTCCATAGTAACCATCTGTGACAACTACCAGCCACCTAGTAACACCATATCAACCGCCCTGAATACCTTAGCAACCGCCTAGCAACACCATAGCAACCACCCATAACACCCTAGCAACCGCCTAGCAACCACCCAGAACAGCCTAGCAACCACCCATAACACCCTAGCAACCACCTAGCAACCACCTTAGCAACCACCCAAAAGACCCTAGCAACCGCCTAGCAACCACCCAAAAGACCCTAGCAACCACCGAAATATCCTAGCAACCGCCTAGCAACCACCCAAAAGACCCTAGCAACTACCCAAAATATCCTAGCAACCGCCTAGCAACTACCCAAAAGACCCTAGCAACCACCCAGAACACCCTAGCAACCGCCTAGCAACAACCCAGAACACCCTAGCAACCACCCAAAAGACCCTAGCAACCACCCAAAATATCCTAGCAACCACCCAAAACACCCTAGCAACGCCTAGCAACCACCCAAAAGACCCTAGCAACCACCGAGAACACCCTAGCAACCACCCAAAATACCCTAGCAACCACCCAAAAGACCCTAGCAACCACCCAAAACACCCTAGCAACCGCCTAGCAACCACCCAAAATATCCTAGCAACCACCCAAAACACCCTAGCAACCGCCTAGCAACCACCCAAAAGACCCTAGCAACCACCCAAAACATCCTAGCAACCACCCAAAAGACCCTAGCAACCACCTAAAATATCCTAGCAACCGCCTAGCAACCACCCAAAAGACCCTAGCAACCATCAGAAATATCCTAGCAACCGCCTAGCAACCACCCAGAATACCCTTGCAACCACCCAAAACAGCCTAGCAACCACCCAGAAAACCCTAGCAACCGCCTAGCAACCACCCAGAATACCCTAGCAACCACCTAGAACACCCTAGCAACCACCCAAAATACCCTAGCAACCACCCAAAAGACCTTAGCAACCACCCAGGACACCCTAGCAACCACCCAGAACACCCTAGCAACCACCCAAAATACCCTAGCAACACCATAGCAACCACCCATAACATCCTAGCAACTGCCTAGCAAAAAACGTTCTGCTCCAAACTTTTCTCAAGCCAACTTAAAGTTTGTCTCGACGAACTTTCGCATCTAGTTATTATTATTCTTCTGACCCTAAAAAAATCTATGTCAAACTCCTCCTAGAGCTTTAACTCTACATACTCCAAACTCGGCTCAGACACTCAAACTGATCTGACTCGGTATGTTATATCTTTTCAGACTGATCGGACTTACGGTTTTCCTAAAAATGACGATCAAAACTCGAAAAAACTCATTCAAAAACTCCCATTGACTTACATTGGGGAGTTCTAAAAAATTCAAACCGACAAAAATTTAAATCTAAACACCTTGAAGACTAAACCAAACTGCCGTTCTATATACTATATGAGCCATTGAGACTCATTTAAACTAATAAACTCTAAACTATAAACACTTATAAACAAATTAACTTATAAACTTATGAATTCATAAACTTATGAACTCTTAAACTCATAAATTAATAAACTCTGAACTCTTAATCTCATTTAAACTTATAAACTCTAAACTGATTTAAACTTATAAACTCAAAACTCAAGAACTCATACACTTATAAACTCATCAATGTATACACTTATAAACTCTAAACTCAGACACACACACTGAGTTTATGAGTGAGTGTGTGAGCGAGTTAGTGGGTGTGTGTGTGTGTGTGTGTGTGTGTGTGTGTGTGTGTGTGTTTGTGTGTTTGTGTGTGTGTCTATCTAACTTATTTATCTATCTGTCAAACTTCAAACTACTGTAAACTACTGTAAACTTCAAACCACTATAAACTTGTTAAGTTTAAATCTTCCAGCTCCCAAGCAACTCCATAGCAACCAAACTCGAGTACCCTAGCAACCGTTTTGTAAGACCTATATCTCTGTATCAGAACATCGTATAGAGATGAGGTTTGGCTCTTTTGACTCATGCTAGCAAACATCACTTCCAACATACTACACATGCTAGCAGTAAATAGCTACATGCTAATAGTGATTAAGTGTTAAATCATGCCAAGATCATGCTAAGAACTCGATAAAAACTCCATAGTAACCATCTGTGACAACTACCAGCCACCTAGTAACACCATATCAACCACCCTGAATACCTTAGCAACTGCCTAGCAACACCTAGCAACCACCCATAACACCCTAGCAACCACCTAGCAACCACCCAAAAGACCCTAGCAACCACCTAGCAACCACCCAAAATATCCTAGCAACCACCCAAAACACCCTAGCAACCGCCTAGCAACCACCCAAAAGACCCTAGCAACCACCAAAAATATCCTAGCAACCACCCAAAATACCCTAGCAACCGCCTAGCAACCACCCAAAAGACCCCTAGCAACCACCGAAATTATCCTAGTAACCACCCAAAAGACCCTAGCAACTACCCAAAATATCCTAGCAACCACCTAGCAACTACCCAAAAGACCCTAGTAACCACCCAGAACACCCTACCAACCGCCTAGCAACCACCCAGAACACCCAAGCAACCACCCTAAATACCCTGGCAACCACCCAAAAGACCCTAGCAACCACCCAAAATATCCTAGCAACCACCCAAAATACCTAGCAACCGCCTAGCAACCACCCAAAAGACCCTAGCAACCACCCAAAACACCCTAGCAACCGCCTAGCAACCACCCAAAAGACATTAGCAACCACCCAAAAGATCCTAGCAACCACCCAAAACACCCTAGCAACCACCTAGCAACCACCCAAAAGACCCTAGCAACCACCCAAAATATCCTAGCAACCACCCAAAACACCCTAGCAACCGCCTAGCAACAACCCAACAGACCCTAGCAACCACTCAAAACACCCTAGCAACCGCCTAGCAACCACCCAAAAGACCCTAGCAACCGCCTAGCAACCACCCAATAGACCCTAGCAACCACCTAAAATATCCTAGCAACCACCCAAAAGACCCTAGCAACCGCCTAGCAACCACCTAAAATATCCTAGCAACCACCCAAAAGACCCTAGCAACCGCCTAGCAACCACCCAAAAGACCCTAGCAACCACCTAAAATATCCTAGCAACCGCCTAGCAACCACCCAAAATACCCTAGCAACCGCCTAGCAACCACCCAAAAGACCCTAGCAACCACCCAACATATCCTAGCAACCGCCTAGCAACCACCCAGAATACCCTAGTAACCACCCAAAACAGCCTAGCAACCACCCAAAATACCCTAGCAACCGCCTAGCAACCACCCAGAACACCCTAGCAATCACCCAAAAGACCCTAGCAGCCGCCTAGCAACCACCCAAAATATCCTAGCAACCGCCTAGCAACCACCCAGAACACCCTAGCAATCACCTAAAATACCCTAGCAACCGCCTAGCAACCACCCAAAATATCCTAGCAACCGCCTAGCAACCACCCAGAACACCCTAGTAACCACCCAAAATACCCTAGCAACACCCTAGCAACCACCCAAAACATCCTAGTAACCACTCATAACACCCTAGAAACCGCCCAGAACACCCTAGCAACCACCCAAAACATCCTAGTAACCACCCAGAACACCCTAGCAACCACCTAAAATACCCTAGCAACCGCCTAGCAACCACCCAAAAGACCCTAGAAACCACCCAAAATATCCTAGCAACCGCCTAGCAACCACCCAGAACACCCTAGTAACCACCCAAAATACCCTAGCAACTGCCTAGCAACCACCCAAAAGACCCTAGCAACCACCCAAAATATCCTAGCAACCGCCTAGCAACCACCCAAAAGACCCTAGCAACCACCCAAAACAGCCTAGCAACCACCCAGAACACCCTAGCAACCGCCTAGCAACCACCCAGAATACCCTAGCAACCACCTAGCAACCACCCAGAACACCCTAGCAACCACCCAAAATACCCTAGCAACACCATAGCAACCACCCATAACATCCTAGCAACCGCCTAGCAAAAAACTTTGCGGTCCAAACTTTCTCAAGCCAACTTAAAGTTTGTCTCGACGAACTTTCGCATCTAGTTATTATTCTTTTTCTTATTATTATTCCGGACAAAAGTTTGGCGCGTAATGCGCCCCGCATCGTTTGTCACAGACCCCTAAATGAGGTGTCAAATCGACCGGCTCATTGAGGAGAGGTGTGCTATGACTTTTCTAAGCGATCGGGTGTACGATGTTCGCACAGCGGACGAAAAAGCGGCCAAAAAAGTCCCATTGACTTAACATGGGGAGTTCAGGATTTATATTATCAAGCAGCCAATAAGTAATGGCCTAAAATCTTCATAGCCACACCCTAGCAACCAGTTTTAGCACCCTAGCAACCACTAAGAGCTCCCTAGAAACCACCCTAAACCAAAAAAAAAAATTTTTTTTTTTTTTTTTTTTTTTTTAAAGCAATATTACACTCGTGGCCTTGCGATATCGCTCCATGCTTGTACCTATTCGGCCATAGGCACGAGGCCGCAGGCCGAGTTCCGTACTGAAGGCACTCGTTATTAAAGATTTTAAGAACTCTATAAAAACTCCATAGTAACCATCTTTGACAACTACCAACCACCTAGTAACACCATAGCAACTACCAAAAATACCTTAGCAACCACCCTGAACACCATAGCAACGTCTAGAAACGCTCTAGTAGATCATAGAAACACGAAGGTGGTCTCGTTTCACTCAGGGCATCAAATGGCCAATCATGAATCACCTGAACACTTCCTAGCCCCTCCCTAGCAACCATTGTCGAGCACCTTAGCAACCAAAATCCTAGAGGGATATCTTCTATTCTGAATATGACAGAGGCATGGGAGTTGGTTTATATCATTCATACTGAAAAGCAGCCTTTGGAGTTTCATCATTAGCAGCTGCCAAGCCACTCCATAGCAACCAAACAGAGTACCCTAGCAACTATTTAGCAAGACCTATATCTCTGTATCAGAGCATCGTATAGAGATGGGGGTTGGTTTATATAATTCATAGTGACAAGAAGCATTTGGAGTTTCATGATTGGCAGCTGCTAAGCCACTCCCTAGCAACCAATCAGAGTACCCTAGCAACCAAAATCCAAAGAGGGATATCTTCCAGTCTGAATGTCACATAGGCATGGGAGTTTGTTTATTTCATTCATAGTGAAAAGAAGCCATTGCAGTTTCATCATTGGCAGCTGCCAAGCAACTCCATAGCAACCAAACAGAGTACCCTAGCAACCAAAATCCAAAGAGGGATATCTTCCATTCTGAATGTCACATAGGCATGGGAGTTGGTTTATATCATTCATAGTGAAAAGAAGCCTTTGCAGTTTCATCAGTGGCAGCTGTCAAGCAACTCCATAGCAACTAAACAGAGTACCCTAGCAACCAAAATCCAAAGAGGGATATCTTCCATTCTGAATGTCACACAGGCATGGGAGTTGGTTTATATCATTCATAATGACAAGCAGCCTCTGGAGTTTCATGATTGTCAACTGCCAAGCCACTCCATAGCAACCAAACAGAGGACCCTAGCAACCAAACTCCAGATAGGGATATCTTCCATTCTGAATGTCACAGAGGCATGGGAGTTGGTTTATGTCATTCATATTGACAAGAAGCCTTTGGTGTTTCATGATTGGCAGCTGCCAAGCAACTCCATATCAACCAAACAGAGTACCCTAGCAAATTAAATTCCAAAGAGGGATATCTTCTTTTCTGAATGTCACACAGGCATGGGAGTTGGTTTTTATCATTCATACTGACAAGAAGCCTTTGGAATTTCATCATTGGCAGCTGCCAAGCCACTCTCTAGCAACCAAACAGAGTACCCTAGCAACCAAAATCCAAGGAGGGATATCTTCCATTCTGAATGTCATAGAGGCATGGGAGTTGGTTTATATCATTCAGAGTGACAATCAGCCTTTGGAGTTTCATCATTGGCATCTGCCAAGTCACTCCCTGGCAACCAAACAGAGGACCCTAGCAACCGTTTATCAAGACCCATGTCTCTCTATCAGAACATCATATAGAGATGGGGGTTGGCTCTTTTGTTTTGGTTGGGAAACAGTCTGTAAATTTCACCATGGTAACTTTGTATTCACACCCTAGCAACCATTTACAGCCACCTAGCAACCGTATTGCAACATATAGAAGCCTTATTTCAGCTCCACAACATCGTACAGACATGATTGTTGGCTCATATGCAATCATGTACAACATCCTAGCAACCGAGTAGCGAGTTTTGCCACTGCAAGCACCACTTCACATTTTCTTCAGGAAATGTACATTCTAGTTAAGTTGGCTTGAGAGAGCCAACACATTGAAATCCTATTTAAACTTATTAAGTTGGCTTGAGAGAGCCAACATATTGAAATCCTATTTAAACTTATTATTATTATTATTAAGTTGGTTTGAGAGAGCCAACATATTGAAATCCTATTTAAACTTATTATTAAGTTGGCTTGAGAGAGCCAACATATTGAAATCCTATTTAAACTTATTATTATTATTCCGAGACTAAAATTTCTATATGAAACTCGTCCTAGAGCTTTAACTCTACATACTCCAAACTCGGCTCAGACACTCACACTGTTCTGACTCGCGTTGCTTTATCTTTTCAGACTGATCGGACTTACGGTTTTCCTACAAATGACGATCAAAACTCGGAAAAACTCCCATTGACTTACATTGGGGAGTTCTAAAAAATTCAAATCCAGATTCAAACTCGCCAACCGACAAAAATTCTAATCTAAATACCTTGAAGACTAAACCAAACTGCCGTTCTATATATATTAGCCAATGAAACTCATTTAAACTAATAAACTCTAATCTCATACATTTATAAACTAATTAACTTAAATTTAATAACTAATTAACTAATAAACTCATGAATTCATAGACTTATGAACTCTTAAACTCATAAATTAATAAACTCTGAACTCTAAACTCATTTAAACTTATAAACTCTAAACTCAAAAACTCATACACTTATAAACTCATCAGTTTATACACTTATAAACTCTAAACTCATAAACTCTGAGTGTGTTTGTGTGTGTCTGAGTGAGTGTGTGAGCGAGGTAGTCTGTGAGTGTGTGTGTGTGTGTGTGTGTGTGTATCTATCTAACTTATTTATCTATCTATCTCTCTGTCATAAACTTCAAACTACTTTAAACTTTAAACCAATTTAAACTTCTTAAGTTTAAAGCTCCCGGCTCCCAAGCAACTCCATAGCAACCAAGCGTTTTGCAAGACCTATATCTCTGTATCAGAACATCGTATAGAGATGAGGTTTGGCTCTTTTGACTCATGCTAGCAAACAGCACTTCCAACATGCTACACATGCTAGCAGTGAATAGCTACATGCTAATAGCGATTAGTTAAGTGTTAAATCATGCCAAGATCATGCAAAGAACTCTATAAAAACTCCATAGTAACCATCTGTGACAACTACCAACCACCTAGTAACACCATATCAACCGCCCTGAATACCATAGCAACCCCCCAGAACACCCTAGCAACCACCTAGCAACCACCCAGAACACCCTAGCAACCACCCAAAATACCCCAGCAACCGCCTAGCAACCACACAAAAGACCCTAGCAACCGCCTAGCAACCACCCAAAACACCCTAACAACCGCCTAGCAACCACCCAAAAGACCCTAGCAACCACCCAGAAACCCTAGCAACCGCCTAGCAACCACCCAAAAGACCCTAGCAACCGCCTAGCAACCACCCAGAACACCCTAGCAACCACCCAAAATACCCTAGCAACCACCCAGAAACCCTAGCAACCGCCTAGCAACCACCCAGAAACCCTAGCAACCGCCTAGCAACCACCAAAAATATCCTAGCAACCACCCAAAATACCCTAGCAACCGCCTAGCAACCACCCAAAAGACCCTAGCAACCACCTAGCAACTACCCAAAAGACCTTAGCAACCACCCAGAACACCCTAGCAACCGCCTAGCAACCACCCAGAACACCCTAGCAACCACCCAAAAGTGAAAGTGAAAGTGAAAGTGACACGTGACGGCCAAGTATGGTAACCCATACTTGGAATTTGACCTCTGCATTTAACCCATCCAAGTTAATGCACACACATTAGGAGCAGAGTAGTGAGTAGTTAACACACACACACTGCAAACGTGAATACATACACCCAGAGCAGCGGGCAGCCTTTGTGTGGCGCCCGGGGAGCGATTAGGGGTTAGGTGCCTTGCTCAAGGGCACCTCAGTCATTTCCCACCGGTTCTGGAATCGAACCAGCAACCTTTGGGTTACCAGTCCAACTCCCTAACCACTAGGCCATGACTGCCCCAGCAACCACCCAAAATATCCTAGCAACCACCCAAAACACCCTAGCAACTGCCTAGCAACCACCCAAAACACCCTAGCAACCACCCAAAACACCCTAGCAACCGCCTAGCAACCACCCAAAAGACCCTAGCAACCACCCAGAACACCCTAGCAACCACCCAAAAGACCCTAGCAACCACCCAGAACACCCTAGCAACCACCCAAAATACCCTAGCAACCACCCAAAACACCCTAGCAACCACCCAAAACACCCTAGCAACCGCCTAGCAACAACCCAAAAGACCCTAGCAACCACCCAAAATATCCTAGCAATCACCCAAAACACCCTAGCAACCGCCTAGCAACCACCCAAAAGACCCTAGCAACCACCCAAAAGACCTTAGCAACCACCCAGAACACCCTAGCAAACGCCTAGCAACCACCCAGAACACCCTAGCAACCACCCAAAAGACCCTAGCAACCACCCAAAATATCCTAGCAACCACCCAAAACACCCTAGCAACCGCCTAGCAACCACCCAAAAGACCCTAGCAACCACCCAGAACACCCTAGCAACCACCCAAAAGACCCTAGCAACCACCCAGAACACCCTAGCAACCACCCAAAATACCCTAGCAACCACCCAAAACACCCTAGCAACCACCCAAAACACCATAGCAACCGCCTAGCAACAACCCAAAAGACCCTAGCAACCACCCAAAATATCCTAGCAACCACCCAAAACACCCTAGCAACCGCCTAGCAACCACCCAAAAGACCCTAGCAACCACCCAAAACATCCTAGCAACCACCCAAAACACCCTAGCAACCGCCTAGCAACCACCCAGAATATCCTAGCAACCACCCAAAACAGCCTAGCAACCACCCAGAACACCCTAGCAACCACCCAAAAGACCCTAGCAACCGCCTAGCAACCACCCAGAACACCCTAGCAACCACCCAAAAGACCCTAGCAACCATCCAAAAGACCCTAGCAACCACCCAAAAACCCTAGCAACCACCCAAAAGACCCTAGCAACCACCTAGCAACCACCCAACACACCCTAGCAACCACCCAGAATACCCTAGCAACCGCCTAGCAACCACCCAAAATACCCTAGCAACCGCCTAGCAACACCATAGCGACCACCCATAACATCCTAGCAACCGCCTAGCAAAAAAACGTTCTGGTCCAAACTTTCTCAAGCCAACTTAAAGTTTGTCTCGACGAACTTTCGCATCTAGTTAAGTTGGCTTGAGAGAGCCAACATATTGAAATCCTATTTAAACTTATTATTATTAAGTTGGCTTGAGAGAGCCAACATATTGAAATCCTATTTAAACTTATTATTATTATTATTATTCCGAGACTAAAATTTCTATATGAAACTCGTCCTAGAGCTTTAACTCTACATACTCCAAACTCGGCTCAGACACTCAAACTGTTCTGACTCGCGTTGCTTTATCTTTTCAGACTGATCGGACTTACGGTTTTCCTACAAATGACGATCAAAACTCGGAAAAACTCCCATTGACTTACAATGGGGAGTTCTAAAAAATTCAAATCCAGATTCAAACTCACCAACCGACAAAAATTTAAATCTAAACACCTTGAAGACTAAACCAAACTGCCATTCTATATATATTAGCCAATGAAACTCATTTAAACTAATAAACTCTAATCTCATACATTTATAAACTAATTAACTTAAATTTAATAGCTAATTAACTAATAAACTCATGAATTCATAGACTTATGAACTCTTAAACTCATAAATTAATAAACTCTGAACTCTAAACTCATTTAAACTTATAAACTCTAAACTCAAAAACTCGTACACATATAAACTCTAAACTCATAAACTCTGAGTGTGTGTGTGTGTGTCTGAGTGAGGTAGTCTGAGTGTGTGTGTGTGTGTGTGTGTGTGTGTGTGTGTGTGTGTGTGTGTTTGTGTGTATCTATCTAACTTATTTATATATCTATCATAAACTTCAAACTACTTTAAACTACTTTAAACTTCAAACCACTTTAAACTTCTTTAGTTTAATGCTTCCAGCTCCCAAGCAACTCCATAGCAACCAAACTTGAGTACCCTAGCAACCGTTTTGCAAGACCTATATCTCTGTATCAGAACATCGTATAGAGATGAGTTTTGGCTCTTTTGACTCATGCTAGCAAACAGCACTTCCAACATGCTACACATGCTAGCAGTGAATAGCTACATGCTAATAGCAATTAGTTAAGTGTTGAATCATGCCAAGATCATGCTAAGAACTCTATAAAAACTCCATAGTAACCATCTGTGACAACTACCAACCACCTAGTAACACCATATCAACCGCCCTGAATACCATAGCAACCACCCAGAACACCCTAGCAACCGCCTAGCAACCACCCAGAACACCCTAGCAACCACCCAAAATACCTTAGAACACCCTAGCAAAACCCTAGCAACCACTCAGAACACCCTAGCAACCACCCAAAATACCTTAGAACACCCTAGCAACATCCTAGCAACCACTCAGAACACCCTAGCAACCACCCAAAATACCTTAGAACACCCTAGCAACACCATAGCAACCACCCAGAACACCCTAGCAACCACCCAAAATACCTTAGAACACCATAGCAACACCATAGCAACCACTCAGAACACCCTAGCAACCACCCAAAATACCTTAGGACACCCTAGCAACACCATAGCAACCACCCAAAACACCCTAGCAACCGCCTAGCAACCACTCAAAAGACCCTAGCAACCACCCAAAAGACCCTAGCAACCGCCTAGCAACCACCCAGAACACCCTAGCAACCACCCAAAAGACCCTAGCAACCGCCTAGCAACCACCCAAAAGACCCTAGCAACCACCCAAAAGACCCTAGCAACCGCCTAGCAACCACCCAAAATATCCTAGCAACCACCCAAAACACCCTAGCAACCGCCTAGCAACCACCCAAAATATCCTAGCAACCACCCAAAACACCCTAGCAACCACCCAAAACACCCTAGCAACCGCCTAGCAACCACCCAAAAGACCCTAGCAACCGCCTAGCAACCACCAAAAAGACCCTAGCAACCACCAAAAATATCCTAGCAACCACCCAGAACACCCTAGCAACCACCTAGCAACCGCCTAGCAACCACACAAAAGACCCTAGCAACCGCCTAGCAACCACCCAAAACACCCTAGCAACCACCCAAAACACCCTAGCAACCACCCAAAATACCCTAGCAACCGCCTAGCAACCACCCAGAATACCTTAGCAACCACCTAGCAACACCATAGCGACTACCCATAACATCCTAACAACCGCCTAGCAAAAAACGTTCTGGTCCAAACTTTCTCAAGCCAACTTAAAGTTTGTCTCGACGAACTTTCGCATCTAGTTATTATTATTATTCCGAGACTAAAATTTCTATATGAAACTCGTCCTAGAGCTTTAACTCTACATACTCCAAACTCGGCTCAGACACTCACACTGTTCTGACTCGCGTTGCTTTATCTTTTCAGACTGATCGGACTTACGGTTTTCCTACAAATGACGATCAAAACTCGGAAAAACTCCCATTGACTTACATTGGGGAGTTCTAAAAAATTCAAATCCAGATTCAAACTCGCCAACCGACAAAAATTCAAATCTAAATACCTTGAAGACTAAACCAAACTGCCGTTCTATATATATTAGCCAATGAAACTCATTTAAACTAATAAACTCTAATCTCATACATTTATAAACTAATTAACTTAAATTTAATAACTAATTAACTAATAAACTCATGAATTCATAGACTTATGAACTCTTAAACTCATAAATTAATAAACTCTGAACTCTAAACTCATTTAAACTTATAAACTCTAAACTCAAAAACTCGTACACTTATAAACTCTAAACTCATAAACTCTGAGTGTGTGTGTGTGTGTGTCTGAGTGAGGTAGTCTGAGTGTGTGTGTGTGTGTGTGTGTGTGTGTGTGTGTTTGTGTGTATCTATCTAACTTATTTATATATCTATCATAAACTTCAAACTACTTTAAACTACTTTAAACTTCAAATCACTTTAAACTTCTTAAGTTTAATGCTTCCAGCTCCCAAGCAACTCCATAGCAACCAAACTTGAGTACCCTAGCAACCGTTTTGCAAGACCTATATCTCTGTATCAGAACATCGTATAGAGATGAGGTTTGGCTCTTTTGACTCATGCTTGCAAACAGCACTTCCAACATGCTACACATGCTAGCAGTGAATAGCTACATGCTAATAGCAATTAGTTAAGTGTTAAATCATGCCAAGATCATGCTAAGAACTCTATAAAAACTCCATAGTAACCATCTGTGACAACTACCAACCAGCTAGTAACACCCTAGCAACCGCCTAGCAACCACCCAGAACACCCTAGCAACCACCCCAAATACCCTAGCAACCACACAAAAGACCCTAGCAACCACCTAAAACACCCTAGCAACCGCCTAGCAACCACCCAAAAGATCCTATCCACCACCTAGCAACCACCCAGAACACCCTAGCCACCACCTAGCAACCACCCAGAATACCTTAGCAACCGCCTAGCAACACCATAGCAACCACCCATAACACCCTAGCAACTGCCTAGCAACCACCCAGAACACCCTAGCAACCACCCAAAATACCGTAGCAACCGCCTAGCAACACCATAGCAACCACCTATAACACCCTAGCAACTGCCTAGCAACCACCCAGAACACCCTAGCAACCACCCAAAAGACCCTAGCAACCGCCTAGCAACCACCCAAAAGACCCTAGCAACCACCTAAAATAACCTAGCAACCACCCAAAAGACCCTAGCAACCGCCTAGCAACCACCCAAAAGACCCTAGCAACCACCCAAAATATCCTAGCAACCACCTAGCAACCACTAATAATACCCTAGCAACCACCCAGAACACCCTAGCAACCACCCAAAATACCCTAGCAACCGCCTAGCAACCACCCAGAACACCCTAGCAACCACCCAAAATACCCTAGCAACTGCCTAGCAACACCATAGCAACCACCTATAACACCCTAGCAACTGCCTAGCAACCACCCAGAACACCCTAGCAACCACCCAAAAGACCCTAGCAACCGCCTAGCAACCACCCAAAAGACCCTAGCAACCGCCTAGCAACCACCCAAAATACCCTAGCAACCACCCAAAATATCCTAGCAACCGCCTAGCAACCACCCAAAACACCCTAGCAACCACCCAAAACACCCTAGCAACCGCCTAGCAACCACCCAAAAGACCCTAGCAACCGCCTAGCAACCACCCAAAACACCCTAGCAACCACCCAGAATACCCTAGCAACCGCCTAGCAACCACCCAAAATACCCTAGCAACCGCCTAGCAACACCATAGCGACCACCCATAACATCCTAGCAACCGCCTAGCAAAAAACGTTCTGGTCCAAACTTTCTCAAGCCAACTTAAAGTTTGTCTCGACGAACTTTCGCATCTAGTTATTATTATTATTATTATTATTCCGAGACTAAAATTTCTATATGAAACTCGTCCTAGAGCTTTAACTCTACATACTCCAAACTCGGCTCAGACACTCACACTGTTCAGACTCGCGTTGCTTTATCTTTTCAGACTGATCGGACTTACGGTTTTCCTACAAATGACGATCAATACGCGGAAAAACTCCCATTGACTTACATTGGGGAGTTCTAAAAAATTCAAATCCAGATTCAAACTCGCCAACCGACAAAAATTCAAATCTAAATACCTTGAAGACTAAACCAAACTGCCGTTCTATATATATTAGCCAATGAAACTCATTTAAACTAATAAACTCTAATCTCATACATTTATAAACTAATTAACTTAAATTTAATAACTAATTAACTAATAAACTCATGAATTCATAGACTTATGAACTCTTAAACTCATAAATTAATAAACTCTGAACTCTAAACTCATTTAAACTTATAAACTCTAAACTCAAAAACTCATACACTTATAAACTCATCAGTTTATACACTTATAAACTCTAAACTCATAAACTCTGAGTGTGTGTGTGTGTGTGTGTGTCTGAGTGAGTGTGTGAGCGAGGTAGTCTGTGAGTGTGTGTGTGTGTGTGTGTGTATCTATCTAACTTATTTATCTATCTATCTCTCTGTCATAAACTTCAAACTACTTTAAACTTTAAACCAATTTAAACTTCTTAAGTTTAAAGCTCCCAGCTCCCAAGCAACTCCATAGCAACCAAACTTGAGTACCCTAGCAACCGTTTTGCAAGACCTATATCTCTGAATCAGAACATCGTATAGAGATGAGGTTTGGCTCTTTTGACTCATGCTAGCAAACAGCACTTCCAACATGCTACATATGCTAGCAGTGAATAGCTACATGCTAATAGTGATTAGTTAAGTGTTAAATCATGCCAAGATCATGCTAAGAACTCTATAAAAACTCCATAGTAACCATCTGTGACAACTACCAACCACCTAGTAACACCATATCAACCGC
Source organism: Rutilus rutilus (assembly GCA_021464565.1). Taxonomy (NCBI): domain Eukaryota; kingdom Metazoa; phylum Chordata; class Actinopteri; order Cypriniformes; family Leuciscidae; genus Rutilus; species Rutilus rutilus. The sequence goes on along the minus strand of JAJAQA010000027.1, from coordinate 467,956 downwards.
CCTGAATACCATAGCAACCCCCCAGAACACCCTAGCAACCGCCTAGCAACCACCCAAAAGACCCTAGCAACCACCCAGAACACCGTAGCAACCACCCAAAAGACCCTAGCAACCACCCAAAACACCCTAGCAACCGCCTAGCAACCACCCAAAAGACCCTAGCAACCGCCTAGCAACCACCCAAAAGACCCTAGCAACCACCCAAAATATCCTATCAACCGCCTAGCAACCACCCAAAAGACCCTAGCAACCACCAGAAATATCCTAGCAACCGCCTAGCAACCACCCAGAATATCCTAGCAACCACCCAAAACAGCCTAGCAACCACCCAGAACACCCTAGCAACCGCCTAGCAACCACCCAAAAGACCCTAGCAACCGCCTAGCAACCACCCAGAACACCCTAGCAACCACCCAAAAGACCCTAGCAACCACCCAGAACACCGTAGCAACCACCCAAAAGACCCTAGCAACCACCCAAAACACCCTAGCAACCGCCTAGCAACCACCCAAAAGACCCTAGCAACCGCCTAGCAACCACCCAAAAGACCCTAGCAACCACCCAAAATATCCTATCAACCGCCTAGCAACCACCCAAAAGACCCTAGCAACCACCAGAAATATCCTAGCAACCGCCTAGCAACCACCCAGAATATCCTAGCAACCACCCAAAACAGCCTAGCAACCACCCAGAACACCCTAGCAACCACCCAAAAGACCCTAGCAACCACCCAAAACACCCTAGCAACCGCCTAGCAACACCATAGCAACCACCCAGAACACCCTAGCAACTGCCTAGCAACCACCCAAAAGACCCTAGCAACCACCCAAAATATCCTAGCAACCACCCAAAACAGCCTAGCAACCACCCAAAACATCCTAGCAACCGCCTAGCAACCACCCAAAAGACCCTAGCAACCGCCTAGCAACCACCCAGAAGACCCTAGCAACCACCAAAAATATCCTAGCAACCACCCAGAACACCCTAGCAACCACCTAGCAACCGCCTAGCAACCACACAAAAGACCCTAGCAACCACCCAAAACACCCTAGCAACCACCCAGAATACCTTAGCAACCGCCTAGCAACACCATAGCGACCACCCATAACATCCTAACAACCGCCTAGCAAAAAACTTTCCGGTCCAAACTTTCTCAAGCCAACTTAAAGTTTGTCTCGACGAACTTTCGCATCTAGTTAAGTTGGCTTGAGAAAGCCAACATATTGAAATCCTATTTAAACTTATTATTATTATTCTTCTGACCCTAAAAAAATCTATATCAAACTCCTCCTAGAGCTTTAACTCTACATACTCCAAACTCGGCTCAGACACTCAAACTGATCTGACTCGGTATGCTATATCTTTTCAGACTGATCGGACTTACGGTTTTCCTACAAATGACGATCAAAACTCGAAAAAACTCATTCAAAAACTCCCATTGACTTACATTGGGGAGTTCTAAAAAATTCAAACCGACAAAAATTTAAATCTAAACACCTTGAAGACTAAACCAAACTGCCGTTCTATATACTATATGAGCCAATGAGACTCATTTAAACTAATAAACTCTAAACTATAAACACTTATAAACTAATTAACTTATAAACTCATGAATTCATAAACTTATGAACTCTTAAACTCATAAATTAATAAACTCTGAACTCTTAATCTCATTTAAACTTATAAACTCTAAACTGATTTAAACTTATAAACTCAAAACTCAAGAACTCATACACTTATAAACTCATCAATTTATACACTTATAAACTCTAAACTCAGACACACACACTGAGTTTATGAGTGAGTGTGTGAGCGAGTTAGTGTGTGTGTGTGTTTGTGTCTGTGTGTGTGTGTGTGTGTGTGTGTGTGTGTTTGTGTGTGTGTGTGTGTCTATCTAACTTATTTATCTATCTGTCAAACTTCAAACTACTGTAAACTACTGTAAACTTAAAACCACTATAAACTTCTTAAGTTTAAATCTTCCAGCTCCCAAGCAACTCCATAGCAACCAAACTCGAGTACCCTAGCAACCGTTTTGTAAGACCTATATCTCTGTATCAGAACATCGTATAGAGATGAGGTTTGGCTCTTTTGACTCATGCTAGCAAACAGCACTTCCAACATACTACACATGCTAGCAGTGAATAGCTACATGCTAATAGTGATTAGTTAAGTGTTAAATCATGCCAAGATCATGCTAAGAACTCTATAAAAACTTCATAGTAACCATCTGTGACAACTACCAGCCACCTATTAACACCATATCAACCGCCCTGAATACCTTAGCAACCGCCTAGCAACACCATAACAACCACCCATAACACCCTAGCAACCGCCTATCAACCACCCAGAACAGCCTAGCAACCACCCATAACACCCTAGCAACCGCCTAGCAACCACCCAGAACACCCTAGCAACCACCTAGCAACCACCCATAAGACCCTAGCAACCGCCTAGAAACCACCCAAAACACCCTAGCAACCACCCAAAACACCCTAGCAACCACCCAGAATACCCTAGCAACCACCCAAAAACCCTAGCAACTGCCTAGCAACCACCCAAAAGACCCTAGCAACCACCCAAAACACCCTAGCAACCACCCAGAATACCCTAGCAACCGCCTAGCAACCACCCAAAACACCCTAGCAACCACCCAAAATACCCTAGCAACCACCTAGCAACCACCCAGAAGACCCTAGCAACCACCCAAAAGACCCTAGCAACCGCCTAGCAACCACCCAAAAGACCCTAGCAACCACCCAAAATATCCTAGCAACCGCCTAGCAACCACCCAAAATACCCTAGCAACCACCCAAAACACCCTAGCAACCACCCAGAATACCCTAGCAACCACCCAAAACACCCTAGCAACCACCCAGAATACCCTAACAACCACCCAAAACACCCTAGCAACCACCCAGAATACCCTAGCAACCGCCTAGCAACCACCCAAAACACCCTAGCAACCACCCAAAACACCCTAGCAACCACCCAGAATACCCTAACAACCACCCAAAACACCCTAGCAACCACCCAGAATACCCTAGCAACCGCCTAGCAACCACCCAAAACACCCTAGCAACCACCCAAAATACGCTAGCAACCGCCTAGCAACCACCCAAAACACCCTAGCAACCACTCAAAATATCCTAGCAACCGCCTAGCAACCACCCAAAACACCCTAGCAACCACCCAAAATACCCTAGCAACCGCCTAGCAACCACCCAGAAGACCCTAGCAACCACCCAAAATATCCTAGCAACCACCCAAAAGACCCTAGCAACCGTCTAGCAACCACCCAAAAGACCCTAGCAACCACCCAAAATATCCTAGCAACCGCCTAGCAACCACCCAAAACACCCTAGCAACCACCCAAAACACCCTAGCAACTACCCAAAACACCCAAAACACCCTAGCAACCACCCAAAACACCGTAGCAACCACCCAAAACACAGTAGCAACCACCCAGAATACCCTAGCAACCACCCAAAAACCCTAGCAACCGCCTAGAAACCACCCAAAACACCCTAGCAACCGCCTAGCAACCACCCAAAACACCATAGCAACCACCCAGAATACCCTAGCAACCCCCTAGCAACCACCCAAAATACCCTAGCAACCGCCTAGCAACACCATAGCGACCACCCATAACATCCTAGCATCCGCCTAGCAAAAAAACGTTCTGGTCCAAACTTTCTCAAGCCAACTTAAAGTTTGTCTCGACGAACTTTCGCATCTAGTTAAGTTGGCTTGAGAGAGCCAACATATTGAAATCCTATTTAAACTTATTATTAAGTTGGCTTGAGAGAGCCAACATATTGAAATCCTATTTAAACTTATTATTAAGTTGGCTTGAGAGAGCCAACATATTGAAATCCTATTTAAACTTATTAAGTTGGCTTGAGAAAGCCAACTTACTGATATTGTACTTAAACTTATTATTATTATTAATCTTCTGTGAAAAACTGTTGACTCAAACTCGCCCTAGAGCTTTAACTCTACATACTCCAAACTCGGCTCAGACACTCAAACTGATCTGAAGTTAGTTGCTATATCTTTTCAGACTGATCGGACTTACGGTTTTCCTACAAATGACGATCAAAACTCGGAAAAACTCCCATTGACTTACATTGGGGAGTTCTAAAAAATTCAAATCCAGATTCAAACTCACCAACCGACAAAAATTCAAATCTAAACACCTTGAAGACTAAACCAAACTGCCGTTCTATATATATTAGCCAATGAAACTCATTTAAACTAATAAACTCTAATCTCATACACTTATAAACTAATTAACTTAAATTTAATAACTAATTAACTAATAAACTCATGAATTCATAGACTTATGAACTCTTAAACTCATAAATTAATAAACTCTGAACTCTTAAACTCATTTAAACTTATAAACTCAAAACTCATTTAAACTTATACACTAAACTCAAAAACTTGTACACTTATAAACTCATCCATTTATACACTTATAAACTCTAAACTCATAAACTCTGAGTGTGTGTGTGTGTGTGTGTGTGTGTGTGTTCACACACACACACACACACACACTCTAAACTCATTTAAACTTAAACTCTAAACTCATTTAAACTTATTAACTCAAAACTCTAAAACTCGTAAACTACTTTAAACTTCAAACCACTTTAAACTTCTTAAGTTTAAAGCTTCCAGCTCCCAAGCAACTCCATAGCAACCAAACTTGAGTACCCTAGCAACCGTTTTGCAAGACCTATATCTCTGTATCAGAACATCGTATAGAGATGAGTTTTGGCTCTTTTGACTCATGCTAGCAAACAGCACTTCCAACATGCTACACATGCTAGCAGTGAATAGCTACATGCTAATAGCAATTAGTTAAGTGTTAAATCATGCCAAGATCATGCTAAGATCTCTATAAAAACTCCATAGTAACCATCTGTGACAACTACCAACCACCTAGTAACACCATATCAACCGCCCTGAATACCATAGCAACCACCCAGAACACCCTAGCAACCGCCTAGCAACCACCCAGAACACCCTAGAAACCACCCAAAATACCCTAGCAACCACCCAAAATATCCTAGCAACCACTCAAAACACCCTAGCAACCGCCTAGCAACCACCCAAAAGACCCTAGCAACCACCCAAAATATCCTAGCAACCACCCAAAACACCCTAGCAACCGCCTAGCAACCACCCAAAAGACCCTAGCAACCACCAAAAATATCCTAGCAACCACCGAAAATATCCTAGCAACCGCCTAGCAACTACCCAAAATATCCTAGCAACCGCCTAGCAACTACCCAAAAGACCCTAGCAACCACCCAGAACACCCTAGCAACCGCCTAGCAACCAACCAGAACACCCTAGCAACCACCCAAAATACCCTAGCAACCACCCAAAATATCCTAGCAACCACCCAAAAGACCCTAGCAACCGCCTAGCAACCACCCAAAAGACCCTAGCAACCACCGAAAATATCCTAGCAACCGCCTAGCAACCACCCAAAAGACCCTAGCAACTACCCAAAATATCCTAGCAACCGCCTAGCAACTACCCAAAAGACCCTAGCAACCACCCAGAACACCCTAGCAACCGCCTAGCAACCAACCAGAACACCCTAGCAACCACCCAAAATATCCTAGCAACCACCCAAAAGACCCTAGCAACCGCCTAGCAACCACCCAAAAGACCCTAGCAACCACCGAAAATATCCTAGCAACCGCCTAGCAACCACCCAAAAGACCCTAGCAACTACCCAAAATATCCTAGCAACCGCCTAGCAACTACCCAAAAGACCTTAGCAACCACCCAGAACACCCTAGCAACCGCCTAGCAACCAACCAGAACACCCTAGCAACCACCCAAAATACCCTAGCAACCACCCAAAAGACCCTAGCAACCACCCAAAATATCCTAGCAACCACCCAGAACACCCTAGCAACCGCCTAGCAACCACCCAGAATACCCTAGCAACACCATAGCAACCAACCAGAATACCCTAGCAACCACCTAGCAACACAATGGCAACCACCCAGAATACCCTAGCAACTGCCTAGCAACAACATAGCAACGACCCAGAACACCCTAGCAACAGCCTAGCAACTTTTTTAACTTTAAACTACTTGAAACTTTAAACTACTTTAAACTTCAAACTAATTTAAATTTTAAACTACTTTGAACTTCAAACTACTTTAAACGTCGAAGTACTTTAAACTTCAAACTACTTTCAACTACTTTAAACTTAAAACTAATTCAAACTTTAAACTACTTTAAACTTTAAACTACTTTAACCTTTAAACTGCTTTAAACTTCAAACTACTTTAAACTTCAAACTACTTTCAACTTTAAACTAATTTAAACTTCAAACTACTTTAAACTTCAAACTTCTTCAAACTCTCTGGTCCAGCTTTCTCAAGCCAACTTAAAGTTTGTCTCGACAAACTTTTTTTTCTAGTTATTATTATTATTCTTCTTACCAAAAAATTCCACTCAATCTCCTCCTAGAGCTTTAACTCTACATACTCCAAACTCGGCTCAGACACTCAAACTGTTCTGACTCGAGTTGCTTTATCTTTTCAGACTGATCGGACTTACGGTTTTCCTACAAATGATGATCAAAACTCGGAAAAACTCCCATTGACTTGCATTGGGGAGTTCTAAAAAATTCAAATCCAGATTCAAACTGACCAACCGACAAAAATTCAAATCTAAATACCTTGAAGACTAAACCAAACTGCCGTTCTATATATATTAGCCAATGAAACTCATTTAAACTAATAAACTCTAATCTCATACATTTATAAACTAATTAACTTAAATTTAATAACTAATTAACTAATAAACTCATGAATTCATAGACTTATGAACTCTTATACTCATAAATTAATAAACTCTGAACTCTAAACTCATTTAAACTTATAAACTCTAAACTCAAAAACTCATACACTTATAAACTCATCAATTTATACACTTATAAACTCTAAACTCATAAACTCTGAGAGTGTGTGTGTGTGTGTGTGTGTGTGTGTGTGTGTGTGTGTGTGTGTGTGTGTGTGTGTGTGTCTGAGTGAGTGTGTGAGCGAGGTAGTCTGAGTGTGTGTGTGTGTGTGTGTGTGTGTGTGTGTGTATCTATATAACTTATTTATCTATCTATCTCTCTCATAAACTTCAAACTACTTTAAACTTTAAACCAATTTAAACTTCTTAAGTTTAAAGCTCCCAGCTCCCAAGCAACTCCATAGCAACCAAACTTGAGTACCCTAGCAACCGTTTTGCAAGACCTATATCTCTGTATCAGAACATCGTATAGAGATGAGTTTTGGCTCTTTTGACTCATGCTAGCAAACAGCACTTCCAACATGCTACACATGCTAGCAGTGAATAGCTACATGCTAATAGCAATTAGTTAAGTGTTAAATCATGCCAAGATCATGCTAAGAACTCTATAAAAACTCCATAGTAACCATCTGTGACAACTACCAACCACCTAGTAACACCATATCAACCGCCCTGAATACCATAGCAACCACCCAGAACACCCTAGCAACCACCCAAAAGACCCTAGCAACCACCGAAAATATCCTAGCAACCGCCTAGCAACCACCCAAAAGACCCTAGCAACCACCAAAAATATCCTAGCAACCGCCTAGCAACCACCCAAAAGACCCTAGCAACTACCCAAAAGACCCTAGCAACCACCCAGAACACCCTAGCAACCGCCTAGCAACCACCCAGAACACCCTAGCAACCACCCAAAATACCCTAGCAACCACCCAAAAGACCCTAGCAACCACCCAAAATATCCTAGCAACCACCCAAAACACCCTAGCAACCGCCTAGCAACCACCCAAAAGACCCTAGCAACCACTCAGAACACCCTAGTAACCACCCAAAATACCCTAGCAACCACCCAAAAGACCCTAGCAACCACCCAAAACACCCTAGCAACCGCCTAGCAACCACCCAAAAGACCCTAGCAACCACCCAAAACATCCTAGCAACCACCCAAAACACCCTAGCAACCGCCTAGCAACCACCCAAAAGACCCTAGCAACCGCCTAGCAACCACCCAAAAGACCCTAGCAACCACCTAAAATATCCTAGCAACCGCCTAGCAACCACCCAGAATACCCTAGCAACCACCCAGAAAACCCTAGCAACCGCCTAGCAACCACACAGAATACCCTAGCAACCACCTAGAACACCCTAGCAACCACCCAAAAGACCTTAGCAACCACCTAGCAACCACCCAGAACACCCTAGCAACCGCCCAGAATACCCTAGCAACACCATAGCAACCACCCATAACATCCTAGCAACCGCCTAGCAAAAAACGTTCTGCTCCAAACTTTCTCAAGCCAACTTAAAGTTTGTCTCGACGAACTTTCGCATCTAGTTATTATTATTATTCTGACCCTAAAAAAATCTATATCAAACTCCTCCTAGAGCTTTAACTCTACATACTCCAAACTCGGCTCAGACACTCAAACTGATCTGACTCGGTATGCTATATCTTTTCAGACTGATCGGACTTACGGTTTTCCTAAAAATGACGATCAAAACTCGAAAAAACTCATTCAAAAACTCCCATTGACTTACATTGGGGAGTTCTAAAAAATTCAAACCGACAAAAATTTAAATCTAAACACCTTGAAGACTAAACCAAACTGCCGTTCTATATACTATATGAGCCATTGAGACTCATTTAAACTAATAAACTCTAAACTATAAACACTTATAAACTAATTAACTTATAAACTCATGAATTCATAAACTTATGAACTCTTAAACTCATAAATTAATAAACTCTGAACTCTTAATCTCATTTAAACTTATAAACTCTAAACTGATTTAAACTTATAAACTCAAAACTCAAGAACTCATATACTTATAAACTCATCAATTTATACACTTATAAACTCTAAATTCAGACACACACACTGAGTTTATGAGTGAGTGTGTGAGCGAGTTAGTGTGTGTGTGTGTGTGTGTGTGTGTGTGTGTGTGTGTGTGTGTGTGTGTGTGTGTGTTTGTGTGTGTGTGTGTGTGTGTCTATCTAACTTATTTATCTATCTGTCAAACTTCAAACTACTGTAAACTACTGTAAACTTCAAACCACTATAAACTTCTTAAGTTTAAATCTTCTAGCTCCCAAGCAACTCCATAGCAACCAAACTCGAGTACCCTAGCAACCGTTTTGTAAGACCTATATCTCTGTATCAGAACATCGTATAGAGATGAGGTTTGGCTCTTTTGACTCATTCTAGCAAACAGCACTTCCAACATACTACACATGCTAGCAGTGAATAGCTACATGCTAATAGTGATTAGTTAAGTGTTAAATCATGCCAAGATCATGCTAAGAACTCTATAAAAACTCCATAGTAACCATCTGTGACAACTACCAGCCACCTATTAACACCATATCAACCGCCCTGAATACCTTAGCAACCGCCTAGCAACACCATAGCAACCACCCATAACACCCTAGCAACCGCCTATCAACCACCCAGAACAGCCTAGCAACCACCCATTACACCCTAGCAACCGCCTAGCAACCACCCTAGCAACCACCCAGAAGACCCTAGCAACCACCCAAAACATCCTAGCAACCGCCTAGCAACCACCCAAAACACCCTAGCAACCACCCAGAACACCCTAGCAACCACCTAGCAACCACCCATAAGACCCTAGCAACCGCCTAGCAACCACCCAAAACACCCTAGCAACCACCCAGAATACCCTAGCAACCACCCAAAAACCCTAGCAACTGCCTAGCAACCACCCAAAAGACCCTAGCAACCACCCAAAACACCCTAGCAACCACCCAGAATACCCTAGCAACCACCCAAAACACCCTAGCAACCACCCAGAATACCCTAGCAACCGCCTAGCAACCACCCAAAACACCCTAGCAACCACCCAAAATACCCTAGCAACCACCTAGCAACCACCCAAAACACCCTAGCAACCACTCAAAATATCCTAGCAACCGCCTAGCAACCACCCAAAACACCCTAGCAACCACCCAAAATACCCTAGCAACCGCCTAGCAACCACCCAGAATACCTTAGCAACCGCCTAGCAACACCATAGCGACCACCCATAACATCCTAACAACCGCCTAGCAAAAAACTTTCGGGTCCAAACTTTCTCAAGCCAACTTAAAGTTTGTCTCGACGAACTTTCGCATCTAGTTAGTGGTGCTTTTTTAAAAGCATCACTATTGTTATTGCTCATACTTATTATTATTATTTTTCTTATTATTCCGGACAAAAGTTTGGCGCGAAACTCGCCCCGCACCGTTTGTCACAGACCCCTGAGTGAGGTGTCAAATCGACCGGCTCATTGAGGAGAGGTGTGCTATGACTTTTCTAAGCGATCGGGTGTACGATGTTCGCACAGCGGACGAAAAAGCGGCCAAAAAAGTCCCATTGACTTAACATGGGGAGTTCTAAAAACATTTGAATCCCAACCGACGTTTTCACACACACACACTCCAAAGGGCCTGTCACCCCTGCATCTCTCCCTCTCTCTCTCCCTCAGAGGATTTATATTATCAAGCAGCCAATTAGTAATGGCCTAAAATCTTCATAGCCACACCCTAGCAACCAGTTTTAGCACCCTAGCAACCACAAAGAGCTCCCTAGCAACCACCCTAAAACAAAAAAAAACTTTTTTTTTATGTATTTGTATTTTTTAAAGCAATATTACACTCGTGGCCTTGCGATATCGCTCCATGCTTGTACCTATTCGGCCATAGGCACGAGGCCGCAGGCCGAGTGCCGTACTGAAGGCACTCGTTATTAAAGATTTTAAGAACTCTATAAAAACTCCATAGTAACCATATTTGACAACTACCAACCACCTAGTAACACCATAGCAACTACCAAAAATACCTTAGCAACCATCCTGAACACCCTAGAAACGTCTAGAAACTCTCTAGTAGATCATATAAACACGAAGGTGGTCTCGTTTCACTCAGGGCATCAAATGGCCAATCATGAATCACCTGAACACTTCCTAGCCCCTCCCTAGCAACCATTGTCGAGCACCTTAGCAACCACAATCCTAGAGGGATATCTTCTATTCTGAATATCACAGAGGCATGGGAGTTGGTTTATATCATTCATACTGAAAAGCAGCCTTTGGAGTTTCATCATTAGCAGCTGCCAAGCCACTCCATAGCAACCAAACAGAGTACCCTAGCAACTATTTAGCAAGACCTATATCTCTGTATCAGAGCATCGTATAGAGATGGGGGTTGGTTTATAAAATTCATAGTGACAAAAAACCTTTGGAGTTTCATGATTGGCAGCTGCCAAGCCACTCCCTAGCAACCAATCAGAGTACCCTAGCAACCAAAATCCAAAGAGGGATATCTTCCAGTCTGAATGTCACAGAGGCATGGGAGTTGGTTTATATCATTCATAGTAACAAAAAGCCTTTGCAGTTTCATCATTGGCAGCTGTCAAGCAACTCCATAGCAACCAAACAGATTACCCTAGCAACCAAAATTCAAAGAGGGATATCTTCCATTCTGAATGTCACAGAGGCATGGGAGTTGGTTTATGTCATACATACTGGCAAGAAGCCTTTGGTGCTTCATGATTGGCAGCTGCCAAGCCACTCCCTAGCAACCAAATAGAGTACCCTAGCAACCAAAATCCAAAGAGGGATATCTTCCATTCTGAATGTCACATAGGCATGGGAGTTGGTTTATATCATTCATAGTGACAAGAAGCCTTTGCAGTTTCATCATTGGCAGCTGTCAAGCAACTCCATAGCAACCAAACAGAGTACCCTAGCAACCAAAATCCAAAGACGGATATTTTCCATTCTGAATGTCACATAGGCATGGGAGTTGGTTTATATCATTCATAATGACAAGCAGCCTTTGGAGTTTCATGATTGGCAGCTGCCAAGCCACTACCTAACAACCAAATAGAGTACCCTAGCAACCAAAATTCAAAGAGGGATATCTTCCATTCTGAAAGTCACAGAGGCATGGGAGTTGGATTATATCATTCATATTGAGAAGAAGCCTTTGGAATTTCATCATTGGTAGCTGCCAAGTAACTCCATAGCAACCACACAGAGTACCCTAGTAACCAAAATCCAAAGAGGGATATCTTCCATTCTGAAAGTCACACAGGTATGGGAGTTGGTTTATATCATTCATAATGACAAGCAGCCTCTGGAGTTTCATGATTGGCAGCTGCCAAGCCACTCTCTAGCAACCAAACAGAGTACCCTAGCAACCAAATTCCAAAGAGGGATATCTTCCATTCTGAATATCACAGAGGCATGGGAGTTGGTTTAAATCATTCATACTGACAATCAGCCTTTGGAGTTTCATGATTGGCACCTGCCAAGTCACTCCCTGTCAACCAAACAGAGGACCCTAGCAACCGTTTATCAAGACCCATGTCTCTGCATCAGAACATCATGTGGGATGGTGCTGCTCTTCTATCTAGTAATATGGCTCATAGTCTTAGAGCTCAAACATGACAAATTGGGCACCAGGTCAGGAAGCAGACAGACTGGCTAAACCAACCGTCTGCTAGCGGCCTTGCGTCACCCAGGTCAGATAAATCCCATCACATAGAGCCTCTTTTACCTAGCTATCATCATATAGAGACTGTGTCTGTTCCCCGATTTTGGAAATCCAAAAAATGTTTAAACCTATCTAAGGTTAAAAATTTAATTGATGTTCAACAAATAAAAAACAGCTATAATACAGATGAGCAAATGCTAAAGCTTGGGTTGCTGAATATTCGATCGCTTACTTCAAAAGCACTCATTGTTAATGATATGATTTCAGATAATAACCTAGATGTGCTGTGTTTGACAGAAACCTGGCTAAAACCAAGCGATTACATTACTTTAAATGAGTCCACCCCGCAAGACTACTGTTATAAACATGAACCTCGTCTGAAACGCAAAGGGGGTGGTGTTGCTGTAATTTATAGTAATATTTTCAAAACCACTAAGAAATCAAGTTTCGAATATAATTCTTTTGAAGTGTTAGTGCTTAATGTAAAAATATATAGTATAAATGATAAATCACGTTTGAGATTTGTGCTGGCTACTGTATACAGGCCACCAGGGCACCATACAGACTTTATCAAAGAATTTGCGGACTTTCTATCAGAGTTAGTATTGGCTGCAGATAAAGTACTAATTGTTGGTGATTTTAATATACACATCGATAATGAAAAAGATGCATTGGGTTTGGCATTTAAAGACATTGTAAACTCAATTGGAGTTAGACAACACGTGTCAGGACCTACTCATCGTCGTAATCATACTCTAGATCTAATATTATCACATGGAATAGATGTTGATGCCGTTGAAATTCTGCAGCAGAGCGATGACATCTCAGATCATTATCTAGTCTCGTGTAAATTACATTTAGCCAAGGCTGCAAAGCCGACTCCGTGTTACAAATATGTTAGACCTATCACTTCTGCTACTAAAGATTGCTTTATTAATAATCTTCCTGATCAGTTTCATCATTTTAGCATCCCGGATAGCTTAGAAAAACTTGATATTGCAACAGAAACTTTTAACTCTCTCTTTTCCAGCACTTTAGACACAGTTGCTCCTTTGCGCTTAAAGAAGATTAAAGAAAATAATCCAACGCCGTGGTACAACGAGCACACTCGGGCCCTTAAGAGAGCAGCCAGAAAAATGGAGCGCAACTGGAAGAAAACAAAATTAGAGGTATTTCGCATTTCATGGAAAGAGAGCTCGATTGCTTACAGAGAGGCTTTAAAAGCTGCTAGATCTGCTTATTTTTCAAACCTATTAGAAGAAAATAAACATAATCCTAGGTATTTATTTGAAACAGTGGCTAAACTAACGAAAAAGAAAGCTTCAAACACAGAAGGTTCCAAGCAGCACAGCAGTAATGACTTTATGAACTTCTTCACTTATAAGATTGATAATATCAGGGATAAAATTATAACTATGCAACCGTCTACTACAGTATCGCATCAGGCAGTGCATTGTAGTCTCCCTGAGGAAAAATTTGATTCATTCATTGCTATAGGAGAGGAAGAATTTACTAAACTCGTTAAATCATCTAAATCTACAACATGTATGTTAGACCCTATACCGACTAAGCTAATGAAAGAGATGCTTCCAGAGGTCATAGATCCTCTTCTTAATATCATTAATTCATCTTTGTCTCTAGGATACGTACCAAAAAACTTTAAGCTGGCTATGATTAAACCGCTTGTTAAAAAAATGCAACTTGATCCTTCAGAATTAGTCAATTACAGGCCGATCTCGAATCTACCTTTTCTGTCAAAGATACTTGAAAAGGCAGTATCTTCACAACTATGTTCCTTTCTAGAAAGAAATGATATCTGCGAGGATTTTCAGTCCGGATTTAGACCATACCATAGTACTGAGACTGCTCTCGTTAGAGTAACAAATGATTTGCTCTTATCATCCGATCGTGGTTGTGTCTCTCTATTAGTGTTACTCGATCTTAGTGCTGCGTTTGACACCATTGACCACAACATTCTTTTAACCCTTGTGCATCAATTTAAAAAAGTTACTCATAGGTCCAAAGAGGACAAAAATGTCCATGTCAAAAAACGGTCATAAAAAGTTGAAGCTTGGGAGCACAGACTTAACTTTGGTATCATTTTAAAGAATACCCTTGCCAGATTATTGCTGAAGTTAAATTTTTTTTATAAGTAAATCCAAAAAAAAGTTATATAGGTTTAAGTTTATGAAAATTATTTATGAATATTATTTTATATAAAATATATATTTTATGAAACAAGTTGAACTCTAAAACGGCTAGAAAATCAAAGCCATAAATCTAAATAAGTTGTGTTCCAAATTTGAGGTTGATATCTCAAAAAATGAGCTTTCAGTAATATTTTGTTTGGGCGCAGTACCAAACTGTCCCCATTGGATCCCAGCAAAACTCCTCTGGTCACACAGTGATTGGCTTTGTTATTTGCAGTTGAATTTTTCTCTCTCAATACTACAAACACACACATGCACACAAACACCTTTTTTTTTTTATAACACACATACCAACCACACTCTGACATCCATACCAACACACCCACACAATTATCATTGCATAATTTATCCAACTGGCTCTATAATAGCTCAAAATTCATGCAGTTAACAGTAACAAAAAAACAAAAACTTACTCATAGGTCCAAAAGGGACAAAAATGTCCAAGTCAAAAAACTCTCATAAAAATGTTATGCTTGGGAGCAAATACTTAAGTTTGGTCTCATTTTAAAGAAGACCCTTGGCAGATTGTTGTTGAAGTGAAAAAAGTGAAAAACGTGCAACCAAATTTTTTTTATAGAAGTTTAAGTTTATGAAAAATATTTATGAACATTATAATCAATATTTTATATAAAATATATATAAGTATTTTGTGTAACTAGTGCAACATTTTTTTTTTTCAAATGAAATGGGGGTGAAATAGTAAAATTACAATAAAAATAGACACCTGTGCCAAAATTAATGCAGTTAACATAAAAAATTAAAAAAAACTTACTCATAGGTCCAAAAGGGACAAAAATGTCCAAGTCAAAAAACTCTCATAAAAATGTTATGCTTGGGAGCAAATACTTAAGTTTGGTCTCATTTTAAAGAAGACCCTTGGCAGATTGTTGTTGAAGTGAAAAAATTGAAAAAAAGTGCAAACAAAATTTTTTTATAGAAGTTTAAGTTTATGAAAAATATTTATGAACATTATAATCAATATTTTATATAAAATATATATTTTATGAAACATTTGGAACTCTAAAACTGATATAAATTCAAAGCCATAAATCTAAACAGGTTGTGTTCCGAATTTGAGGATGATATCTCAAAAAATGAGCTTTCAGTAAGATTTTGTTTGGGCGCAGTACCAGACTTTCCCCATTGGATGCCAGCAAAACTCCACTGGTGAACACAGTGATTGAATTTTCGATTTGCAGTTGAGTTTTTCTCTCTCAAATATTACAAGCACACACATGCACACAAACACATTTTTTTTATATAACACACATACCAACCACACTTAGACATCCATACCAACAAACCCACACAATTATCGTTGCATAATTTACCCAGTTGGCTCTATAATATGCTGAAGCAGAAAACAGGAATAAAGCGAGTATTTGCTTTATAGGCCTAACCTGAAAAAATGGCACCATCTGATAAAAAATTGTAAAAATGTCAATTTTGAAGCCTTGCCAACAGAATGAAAGCCTATTAAAAAAGATTGCATCATTTTATAGTTAAACGGCACAGGGATTAAAAAATGCAGTTTTAATGGGTTTCAATGGGGACATTTTTGTCCTTAAGGTCCTAAGAGGAAGTATTTTGTGTAACTAGTGCAAAATAGATTTTTTAAAGAAAATGATGATGAAATAGTAAAATTCCAATAAAAATACACACCCGTGCCAAATTTTATGCAGTTAGCATTAACACAGGCAAAGTGATCAAAAAAACAAAACTGAAAAAGCCAAAAATGTCCTCAAGGATGCACAAGGGTTAAATAGACTAGAAAACTATGTTGGCATTAGTGGAATTGCACTAGCATGGTTTAAATCATACTTATCTGACCGTTATCAGTTTGTAGCAGTAAATGAAGAGATGTCTTATCAATCACAAGTTCAGTATGGCGTACCACAGGGCTCAGTACTAGGACCGCTGCTGTTCACTCTGTACATGCTACCATTAGGAGATATCATTAGGAAACATGGAATTAGCTTCCACTGTTATGCCGACGATACTCAGCTCTATATTTCTTCAAAACCTAACGAAACTTACCAATTCACTAAATTAACAGAATGCATAGCTGATATAAAAAATTGGATGACTCGTAATTTCCTACTTCTAAATTCTGAAAAAACAGAGATTCTAATTATTGGACAAAAAACTTCCTCACGTAATAACCTAGAATACTGTCTAACACTTGATGGCTGCTCTGTTAAGTCTTCGTCGTCGGTTAGGAACCTGGGTGTGCTCTTTGATACCAATCTTTCATTTGAAAGTCACGTGTCTAGTATCTGTAAAACCGCATTTTTCCATCTTAAAAATATATCTAAATTACGTCATATGCTCTCATTGACAAATGCGGAACAATTAGTCCATGCGTTCATGACCTCAAGGCTAGATTATTGTAATGCTCTACTGGGTGGTTGCCCTGCACGCTTAATAAACAAACTACAGCTAGTTCAAAACGCAGCAGCTCGAGTTCTTACCAGAACCAGGAAGTATGACCATATTAGCCCGGTTCTGTCAAAACTGCACTGGCTCCCTATTAAACATCGCATCAATTTTAAAATATTGCTGATTACTTACAAAGCACTAAATGGTTTAGCTCCGCAGTACTTGAGCGAGCTCTTAACGCATTATACTCCTTCACGTCTATTGCGATCTCAAAATTCCGGCCAGTTGATAATACCTAGAATATCTAAATCGACTGCTGGCGGTAGATCCTTTTCCTATTTAGCACCAAAACTTTGGAACAGCCTTCCTACCATTGTCCGGGAAGCAGACACACTCTGTCAGTTCAAATCTAGATTAAAGACACATCTCTTTGACATAGCGTTCACATAATACATTATAGACTTCTATAATTCAATATTAGGCTGCATAGATTAGGTCAGCTGGAACCGGGAACACTTCCCATAAATCCTGATGTACTCGTTACATCATGAGAAGAATGGCATCTACGCTAATTTTAGTGTCTTTGTTTATCCCAAGGTTTTCCCGCAGCCTGCCGGATCCAGGCCGTTTCCAGATCTGATGAAGGACCTTCGCCTGGACCCGATGTCAACGCAGTGCTGAAGTGCCAACTAGTCTCTCCCTATGGAGGATCCCTTTCCCACTCTACAGATAACGCGTCGTCGGGAAAACTCAATTTGCGTATCTACCCCGAATTGATAAAATAAAATAAAATTCTGAATCAAAACTATAAGGAAACACCAGTAATTTGTTTAGGCTTGGTTTGCAGGGAATTCCAAACCTGCACACATATATTCAAACGCACATAACTATAGAACCCGTTCTTAATGCGCATCTGAACGCCATCAGCGTTTCTCACAGGTTCGCGTTTAAAGCCTGTGTAGAGAGAACGGTGTCGTCTTGGCGGCCCTAATTTAAAAACAAATGATCGTTGCGACGGAAGCAAATCAATCAAAACTAACTTTAGCTGGAAAATAACTTTATTAAAGAACCGCTATAAAGCCAAAACAATCTTACGTTAAATTATACATTTATCTCTGTAAAGCTGCTTTGAGACAATCTACATTGTTAAAAGCGCTATATAAATGAAAATGACTTGACTTGACTTGAGAGATGGGGGTTGGCTCTTTTGTTTTGGTTGGGAAACAGTCTGTAAATTTCACCATGGTAACTTTGTATTCACACCCTAGCAACCGTTTACAGCCACCTAGCAACCATATTGCAACATATAGAAGCCATATTTCAGCTCCACAACATCGTACAGACATGGTTGTTGGCTCGTATGCAATCATGTACAACACCGTTGCAACCGGGTGGCGAATTTTGCCACTGCAAGCACCACTTCACATTTTCTTCAGGAAATGTACATTCTAGTTATTCTTCTTCTTCTTCTGAGCCAAATTTTAGACTGTATCTCCTCCTAGACCGTTAAAGCTACGACCACCAAACTCGGGTCAGACCTTCAGACTGTTCTGACTTAGTGTGCTATATCTTTTCAGACTGATTTGAGTTTCAGTTTTCTTAAAAATTAATATTAAAAATCATAAAAATCCCATAGACTTTCATTGCAGACTGTTCAAATTGAGCCAAGACTACGGTGGCCCATTAGTGTACCAGCCAAAAACTCAAATCTAAACTCCCTGAAGCCCTAGACTCAATAAAACTACTATTCTATGTACTAATAAACATCTATCTATCTATCTATCTATCTATCTATCTATCTATCTATCTATCTATCTATCTATCTATCTATCTATCTATCTATCATTCTTTCTAACTAATCTATCTATCTTTCTTTCATTCTTTCTAACTAATCTATCTATTTTTCTTTCATTCTTTCTAACTTATCTATCTTTCTTTCATTCTAACTAATCTATCTATCTATATCTATCTTTCTAACTAATCTATCTATCTTTCTTTCATTCTTTCTAACTAATCTATCTATCTTTCTTTCATTCTTTCTAACTTATCTATCTATCTTTCTTTCATTCTTTCTAACTTATCTATCTATCTATCTATCTATCTATCTATCTTTATTTCATTCTTTCTATCTATCTATTTATCTATATATCTCTTCATTCTTTCTAACTAATCTATCTATCTATCTATCTATCTATCTATCTATCTTTCTTTCTTTCATTCTTTCTAACTAATCTATCTTTCTTTCATTCTTTCTAACTAATCTATCTATCTTTCTTTCATTCTTTCTAACTTATCTATCTATCTATCTTTCTTTCATTCTTTCTAACTTATCTATCTATCTATCTATCTATCTATCTATCTATCTATCTATCTATCTATCTATCTATCTATCTTTCTTACTAATCTATCTATCTTTCTTTCATTCTTTCTAACTAATCTATCTATCTTTCTTTCATTCTTTCTAACTATCTATCTATCTATCTATCTATCTTTCTTTCATTCTTTCTAACTAATCTATCTATCTATCTGTCAATCAATCTAGCAATCTAATCTAATCTAATCATTCTTTCTAACTAATCTATCTCTTTCTTTCTTTCATTCTTTCTAACTAATCTATCTATCTTTCTTTAATTCTTTCTAACTTATCTATCTATCTATCTTTCCTTCATTCTTTCTAACTTATCTATCTATCTATCTATCTATCTATCTATCTATCTATCTATCTATCTATCTATCTATCTATCTATCTATCTATCTATCATTCTTTCTAACTAATCTATCTATCTATCTATCTATCTATCTATCTATCTATCTTTCTTTCTAACTATCTATCTATCTATCTATCTATCTATCTATCTATCTATCTATCTATCTATCTATCTTTCTTTCTAACTTATCTATCTATCCATCTATCTATCTATCTATCTATCTATCTATCTATCTATCTATCCTACATTATTTCTAACTAATCTATCTATCTATCTATCTATCTATCTATCTATCTATCTATCTTTCATTCTTTCTATCTATCTATCTATCTATCTATCTATCTATCTATCTATCTTTCTATCTATCTTTCTTTCTAACTATCTATCTATCTATCTATCTATCTATCTATCTATCTATCTATCTATCTATCTATCTATCTATCTATCTATCTATCTATCTTTCTTTCTAACTTATCTATCTATCTATATATCTATCTATCTATCTATCTATCTATCTATCTATCTATCTATCTATCTATCTATCTTTCATTCTTTCTAACTAATGTATCTATCTTTCTTTCTTTCATTCTTTCTAACTAATCTATCTATCTTTCTTTCATTCTTTCTAAGTTATCTATCTATCTATCTTTCCTTCATTCTTTCTAACTTATCTATCTATCTATCTATCTATCTATCTATCTATCTATCTATCTATCTATCTATCTATCTATCTATCTATCTATCTATCTATCTTTCTATCTATCTATCTATCTATCTATCTATCTATCTATCTATCTATCTTTCATTCTTTCTAACTTATCTATCTATCTATCTTTCCTTCATTCTTTCTAACTTATCTATCTATCTATCTATCTATCTATCTATCTTTCTTTCATTCTTTCTAACTAATCTATCTATCTATCTATCTATCTATCTATCTATCTATCTTTCATTCTTTCTAACTTATCTATCTATCTATCTATCTATATATCTATCTATCTTTCATTCTTTCTAACTAATCTATCTTTCTTTCTTTCATTCTTTCTAACTAATCTATCTATCTTTCTTTCATTCTTTCTAACTTATCTATCTATCTTTCTTTCATTCTTTCTAACTAATCTATCTATCTATCAATCTAATCTAATCTTATCAATCTTTCATTCTTTCTAACTAATCTATCTATCTTTCTTTTTTCATTCTTTCTAACTAATCTATCCATCTTTTTTTCATTCTTTCTAACTAATCTATCTATCTATCTTTCTTTCTTTCTAACTAATCTATCTATCTTTCTTTCTTTTTTCTAATCTATCTATCTATCTATCTATCTATCTATCTATCTATCTATCTGTCTATCTGTCTGTCTTTCATTCTTTCTAACTAATCTATCTATCTTTCTTTCATTCTTTCTAACTAATGTATCTATCTATCTTTCATTCTTTCTAACTAATCTATCTTTCTTTTTTTCATTCTTTCTAACTAATCTATCTATCTTTCTTTTTTCATTCTTTCTAACTAATCTATCTATCTATCTATCTATCTATCTATCTATCTATCTATCTATCTATCTATCTTTCTTTCATTCTTTCTAACTAATCTTTCTAACTAATCTATCAATCTATCTTATCTATCCATCTATCTATCTATCTATCTATCTATCTATCTATCTATCTATCTATCTATCTATCTATCTATCTATCTATCTATCTATCTTTCTTTCATTCTTTCATTCTTTCTACCTAATTTATCTATCTATCTATCTTTCTTTCATTCTTTCTATCTATCTATCTATCTATCTATCTATCTATCATTCTTTCTAACTAATCTTTCTAACTAATCTCTCTATCTATCTTTCTTTCATTCTTTCTAACTAATCTATCTATCTTTCTTTCTTTCATTCTTTCTAACTAATCAATCTATCTTTCTTTCTTTCATTCTTTCTAACTAATCTATCTATCTTTCTTTCTAACTAATCTATCTTTCTTTCATTCTTTCTAACTAATCTATCTATCTATCTTTCTTTCATTCTTTCTAACTTTATCTATCTATCTATCTTTCATTCTTTCTAACTAATCTATCTATCTATCTATCTATCTATCTATCTATCTATCTATCTATCTATCTATCTATCTATCTATCTTTCTTTCATTCTTTCTAACTAATCTATCTATCTTTCTTTCATTATTTCTAACTAATCTATCTATCTATCTCTTTCTTTCATTCTAACTAATCTATCTATCTATCTTTCTTTCATTCTTTCTAACTAATCTATCTATATTTCATTCTTTCTAACTAATCTATCTATCTTTCATTCTAACTAATCTATCTATCTTTCTTTCTAACTAATCTATCTATCTATCTTTCTTTCATTCTTTCTAACTAATCTATCTATCTTTCTTTCATTCTTTCTAACTTTATCTATCTATCTATCTATCTATCTATCTATCTATCTATCTATCTATCTATCTATCTATCTATCTATCTATCTATCTATCTATCTATCTTTCATTCTTTCTAACTATCTATCTATCTATCTATCTATCTATCTATCTATCTATCTATCTATCTTTCTTTCATTCTTTCTAACTAATCTATCTATCTATCTATCTATCTATCTATCTATCTATCTATCTATCTATCTATCTATCTTTCATTCTTTCTAACTTATCTATCTATCTATCTATCTATATATCTATCTATCTTTCATTCTTTCTAACTAATCTATCTATCTTTCTTTCTTTCATTCTTTCTAACTAATCTATCTATCTTTCTTTCATTCTTTCTAACTTATCTATCTATCTTTCTTTCATTCTTTCTAACTAATCTATCTATCTATCAATCTAATCTAATCTTATCAATCTTTCATTCTTCCTAACTAATCTATCTATCTTTCTTTTTTCATTCTTTCTAACTAATCTATCCATCTTTTTTTCATTCTTTCTAACTAATCTATCTATCTTTCTTTCTTTCTAACTAATCTATCTATCTTTCTTTCTTTTTTCTAATCTATCTATCTATCTATCTATCTATCTATCTATCTATCTGTCTATCTGTCTGTCTTTCATTCTTTCTAACTAATCTATCTATCTTTCTTTCATTCTTTCTAACTAATGTATCTATCTATCTTTCATTCTTTCTAACTAATCTATCTTTCTTTTTTTCATTCTTTCTAACTAATCTATCTATCTTTCTTTTTTCATTCTTTCTAACTAATCTATCTATCTATCTATCTATCTATCTATCTATCTATCTATCTATCTATCTATCTATCTATCTATCTTTCTTTCATTCTTTCTAACTAATCTTTCTAACTAATCTATCAATCTATCTTATCTATCCATCTATCTATCTATCTATCTATCTATCTATCTATCTATCTATCTATCTATCTATCTATCTATCTATCTATCTATCTATCTTTCATTCTTTCATTCTTTCTACCTAATTTATCTATCTATCTATCTTTCTTTCATTCTTTCTATCTATCTATCTATCTATCTATCTATCTATCTATCTATCTATCATTCTTTCTAACTAATCTTTCTAACTAATCTCTCTATCTATCTTTCTTTCATTCTTTCTAACTAATCTATCTATCTTTCTTTCTTTCATTCTTTCTAACTAATCAATCTATCTTTCTTTCTTTCATTCTTTCTAACTAATCTATCTATCTTTCTTTCTAACTAATCTATCTTTCTTTCATTCTTTCTAACTAATCTATCTATCTTTCTTTCATTCTTTCTAACTAATCTATCTATCTATCTATCTATCTATCTATCTTTCTTTCATTCTTTCTAACTAATCTATCTATCTTTCTTTCATTATTTCTAACTAATCTATCTATCTATCTCTTTCTTTCATTCTAACTAATCTATCTATCTATCTTTCTTTCATTCTTTCTAACTAATCTATCTATATTTCATTCTTTCTAACTAATCTATCTATCTTTCATTCTAACTAACTAATCTATCTATCTTTCTTTCTAACTAATCTATCTATCTATCTTTCTTTCATTCTTTCTAACTAATCTATCTATCTTTCTTTCATTCTTTCTAACTTTATCTATCTATCTATCTATCTATCTATCTATCTATCTATCTATCTATCTATCTATCTATCTATCTTTCATTCTTTCTATCTATCTATCTATCTATCTATCTATCTATCTATCTTTCTTTCTTTCTTTCTAACTAATCTATCTATCTTGCTTTCATTATTTCTAACTAATCTATCTATCTATCTCTTTCTTTCATTCTAACTAATCTATCTATCTATCTTTCTTTCATTCTTTCTAACTAATCTATCTATATTTCATTCTTTCATTCTAACTAATCTATCTTTCTTTCATTCTTTCTAACTAATCTATCTTTCTTTCTTTAATTCTTTCTAACTAATCTATCTATCTTTCTTTCATTCTTACGAACTAATCTCCTTTTTCTTTTTCTTTCTAACTAATTTATCTATCTTTCTTTCTAACTAATCTTTCTTTCATTCTTTCTTTCTAATTAATCTATATTTCTTTCTAACTAATCTATATTTCTTTCTTTCTTATCTATCTATCTATCTATCTATCTATCTATCTATCTATCTATCTTTCTAACTAATCTATCTATCTAATGTTTCTTTCTAGCTAATCCTTCTTTCTTTCTAACTTATCTATCTTTTTCATTCCTACTAACTAATCTTTCTTTCTTTCTTTCTTTCTTTCTTTCTTTCTTTCTTTCTAACTAAGCTTTCTTTCTGTCTAACTAAGCTTTCTTTCTTTCTAACCAATCTATCTTTCTCTTTCTTTCTAAATAAGCTTTCTTTCTTTCTAACCAATCTATCTTTCTTTCTTTCTAACTAATCTTTCTTTCTTTTTTCAAACTAATCTTTCTTTCTAACTAATCTTTCTTTCTTTCTTACCAATCTATCTTTCTCTCTTTCAAACTAATATTTATTTATTTCTTTTTAACTTTTCTTTCTTTCTTTCTTTCTTTTTAACTTTTCTTTCTTTATAACTAATCTATATTCTTCTAACTAATATTTCTCTTTTTCATGCTTATCTTTCTTTCTTTCTTTCGTTCTTTCTAACTAACTAATCTTTCTAACTAATCTTTCTTTCTTTTTTCAAACTAATCTTTCTTTCTAACTAACTAATCTTTCTTTCTAACTAATCTTTCTTTCATTCTTTCTTTTTTTCAAACATTTCTTTCTTTCTAACTAATCTTTCTTTCTAACTAATCTTTCTTTCATTCTTTCTTTCTTTTTTCAAATATTTCTTTCTTTCTAACTAACTAATCTTTCTTTCTTGTTTCTTCTAACTAATATTTCTTTCTTTCTTTCTTTCTTTCTTTCTTTCTTTCTTTCTTTCTTTCTTTCTTTCTAACTAATCTTGATCTATCCATCCAACCATCCATGGTCATGTTAAAACATGGTAAATCATGCTAGCAATGTGGTAAACCATACTAGAAACATGGTAAATCATGGTAAACTATGCTAGGCTTTTTCAAGCCAACTTAAAGTTTGTCTACGAACTTTACCATCTAGTTGTATTTGTGATATTTCTTACATTTTGACAAAAATAATTAAAAACTGTCTTTAATTACACATTATTGCACTTTTTCTCATTGGTCCTTTTTGTGCTTGGCCCATGATAATTGCTGCTTGCAGCTATATTTGTTATTGCTATTTTGTACTGATGTATTTTGTATTACATTTTTATCTTATAGAAAATCCCTTTTAATTAAATTTTCACTATCCTGAACTAGCACAACATTCAAATTATGTTTCTACCCCTGTGGATAGACTAAAATGACAAAATCTTTATTTTACGCCAGTGTATATTTGGTGACGTATTGTCTGTACCTCCTCAGAGCAATTGTAATCCAGCCATTCTTGCCTGTATCGGTCTAGTCCATCTGAACATCTGAGAGATTATAAACACATACATTTAGCTGTCAGGAAAGGCAGCAAAGCCTCGCTTGAATTAATGCAAATAAACACATCGGACACTCAGATCTAATGCTGTTACCTTTGTAGACTATTGCACCACCCACAGCCTGATGTTAGGTTTGACTGGAGACATTGTTCGCAGGAAGTGTGCTGGAGGCAGGCTAGAAACAGATATGCCAACATAAAGGTTTCATTAGGTTTCAAGGTGTGCAATTGTGATTGATGTAGAGGAAAGACAATCAGTGATAGGTTTACTCACTTGGTAAGGGGCTGAACTCAAATGCAGAGTTATTGACAATCTTTGTTGTGTCAATCTCTACCCGATGATATTCATAAATAGTCCGTCGTTTAGCATCTATTGATAATACAACAATAAAGTATGACCAATAAAGTCAAAATGATAACAGTGTAAATGTACCATACATTTTATTCATTAACAGTTTTACACTGACCTGGAGACGGTGAAGAAGACAGAATGGCCATGAAGGCATCAGACAGTCCCACTTTCACTGGATGCTCAGTGGAGTTGATTTTCTCCACAGGCAAAGGAACCTGTTATGAAAAGCCAAAAGAAGGAAACTGGACACAGTCAAAACCATGTTTTTTCTTCTTTTGTAAATTTGATATGCAGAAGTAGAGCACATTATTTTACACTGCTTTGATGAGAATAATTTTGAGTGGTAATGAAATTCTCACTGTTGGCTTTATGTGTGTTTAGTTTATCTTGGTTGAGCTGAGCCAAATAAAACCTCTGAGGCTGACTCACGTCTTTGTAGCTGAAGACAATGGTCCCGTTACCATAGAGAACAGTCTGGAAGGTGAAAGCTCCTTCAGTTTCTCGATCCTTTAGCCTCACTTTGTCCCACTGTACCACAAATATGTCACCTGGGGCATCAAAGTCAGTTTAAATTTCCACTGAAGGCTGCTTGAAATTTGTTAATACAGATTAAAATATGTATTTAACTAATGATAAGAAAGCACATACTGTACTTGTTTTTAGAATTTAATCAGACAGAATTGGGATATACGCTACCATTCAAAAGTATGGAGTAAAAAAAGTGAAAAAAGTCTGCTATGCTCACCAAGGCTACACTTACTTTAAAAAATACAGTAAAAACAGTAATATTATTAATATTATAATATATAATATTATTGCGCTTTAAAATAGCTGTTTTCTATTTGGAAATATGTAAAAAATGTTGTCATTCCTGTGATGTGTAGCTTTTTAAGGGAATGAATCATGCCAAAGAGTTGAAAACAATCAGAACCCCCAACAGACACCAGAATTTTGGAAAGATAAAACGAAAGGGCTACTGCAGGAGCAGAGAGAGAAATCACTGCTGCGGCAGTGAAGGGATGCTTTTGTGTTCTTTAAGATGATTAGTTGGAGAACTGCTTGCCACAAATATATTTAAATAACACAATTCAATTCAGCAACAAATCTGACATGAACTATCCCATAAATATGGTTTCGTATGCTCAAATAGCGTTAAAAAGGCTTACACTTTGGGCTAGACGAGCCAATGCGCATGTGCAGTTAATGCATCTCAGGACACTGTCTGTTTGTATAGTAACCGAAGCTTGGCAGCTGCAGTGATGCAATAACTTTACCAATTGGCGTTTGGCTCTATTATTTAGAAGGTGGGACTTATTCCAACATGTTGCCTTTTGCAATTTCAACCATTAATAAGTAATATAAGTGCACCATCTTTGTATATCTAAAGGAATCATGGCCACCTGTTTGATCAGTCAAAAAGGGGTGTGATATAAGGCTTTGAATCTTAGCTTAGCCAACTCTTAACAACAGCTTTTAAAATTGCTGACATAGAAATGCTCTATTTTCATGGGATGAAAAAAGACCACTTTCAAGTAAAGACCACTTTACTTGAAAATGTGATCTGTAAAAGCATCATGCTCAACAGATAGTCTTGTGTTACGTATCCCAGACAGCAACAGTGTCGCCCAGATCAAGCCCACATCTGTTACGCGTGGAATCCACATGTACTAGATGTGGCCCGGATCTGGGCCGACACTATGTTGCTGTCTGGGATAATTGAGAAGATCTTAACTAGCAGAAAAGAACAAGCATATTTGTTTTAATTAACCCTCTGATGCTCTTTATTTATGTCTACACTCGTGTTTTTTTGGGGTCTCCAGAGACCCCAGACAATAACATTTAATTTTGTAACAAGATAATAGTTTTTTTTTTTTACAAATGTAATTTTATTCTGTTTGTTAATGTTTTTACTCAACATTTGTGCAGTTTTTGGAGAATTTATGATATCTTTTAAATTTCTATAAATAAATAAATAAATATTTATTTAAATAAGCTTTTTACAAAAAAACAGCATTTGATGTAAAATTCACTTTATAAAAGACCCAGATTTCTAACTTTCATTCATGGGGATAACATGGATCATTTTAAATGGTTTAATGTAACATTTTTGGAAAATGCAGTAAAAAAAAAAAAAAAAAATCACTTTAACCACTAGATGGCCATAGAGCTCCACTATATGCTATTTGCTATTTGACTACCTGAAAGATATCTTTTCACAAGTTGGATTCAGTTGGATTCATATCTAAATATTATAAAATCACAATTATAACAAAAATAAAATATTTTTGTCAAAGTTTAGCATTTTTTTGTACTGAACCCTCACCCCCCCCCCCCATAATTTTGACAAATTATAGCCCTACAAATGTTCCTGTGTGTGTGTGTGCGTGTGTGTGTGTGTGTGTGTGTGTGTGTGTGTGTGTGTGTGTGTGTGTGTGTGTGCGTGTGTGTGTGAGTGTGCACATTTTCAATGTGTCAGTGTCACCAATTTATTTTTGTGGTGGTACTGCATTTTGGATGATTTTATTTGACAAATGATAAGAGAACAGTTTTTATAGTCTCAAAAATGTATTCCTCTATATGTGTGTGTGTGTGTGTGTGTGTGTACGCGTGTTGTGAGCAAAATAATTTAGCATTGTGGATGTTTTTTGCATTGGTGGAAGTGTGCCACTTTATTTGTGCCATTTCTGTCGATGTGTTCTGCGTTGTTTCTGATTTTGATGATGAATTTTGTCTATTTTGATTGCGGGGTCTCCAGAGACCCCGAAGACCACGAGTGTCACAATTTTTGTCACGCTAACATAAAAACAGATATCATTCCAATTTAATTTTTTTTTTGTAGATCTAGAAAGTGTGAAGAGCCGTAGAAGGTTTCATACCATTTGGACAAAGGGAACATTTTTTTTAATTTGAGCAAAAGTCATTTGGGGTCAAAAAGACCCCGTAAACCACCTGAGGGTTAAGAGATCAAACTACACCAAGTTCCTCTTGTAAGAAACAGTATTGTAAACAGTATACACATTAGGTTACGGTTTAGTTCGGAAGTTCACGGTCCATAAGGTCTATATAATTATATTATTCAATATTTAAAAAATCATTGGGAGACTTCCGGTATGGCGTCGAAGTGAAAGGTTGCGGTTTCAAACCCTCGTGCAATAAGTGTAATTAAATCCTTTTCAAACCCACACACATCACTTAATTAATAAGGGATAGATTGACATAAGAGCCGTCGCAATAATGCCGTCGAAAAAAAAGAGCAAAAGTCAAGGGAAATTGGATACTGAAACGCAAAATGTGCCCTCAGACCCTGAGAGTACTAACGAACATGATGAGACGGGGGAAGAAGATGGAGGAGAGGCCTCTGATGTTAGGAACCCTAGTAATGCTGATATAATGGAGGCATTTAAAGGAATGGAAAAACGAGTCAGTGTTAAGATCGACGAACTTCTTTCGGCGATAACGGAGGTTACAAAGAGAATGACGGAAGCGGAGGAACGTATATCAGGGGCCGAGGACGAGATTGTTCAGTTGAAAACTAGAGCTGATTTGCTGGAAACGCAGGTGAAATCAATGTCGGATAAAGTGGATGATCTGGAATGCAGAAGTCGGAGGAATAATCTAAGACTGGTCGGTCTCCCAGAAAAGGAGGAGGGAATGGATACATGGATGTGCTTTCCTGGAAAAGTGGCTGCCAGAGATTTTGGAACTGGATTCATCCCACACTTCATTCATCATAGAGAGAGCTCATCGGATACCCAGCTCTAGTCAGGGCAGGGCAGAAGGCAAGATGGTAACGGGCCACCGAGAACAATTATCATGAAGTTTCTGAACTTCAAGCAGAAAGAGCAGGTACTGAAGGCAGCTAGAGCTAAGGGAATCATCAAGTATAAAGATCACAATCTCCGTTTTTTCCCTGATCTATCTGCTGAAGTGCATAGAAAGCAGAGAAGTTACGATGCAGTCCGTCAAAAGTTACGTGAAAAGGGAATAAACCGACATAGAATTGTTTTCCCTGCTCGACTGCTCCTTACGCATGGAGATTGTACTGTGACATTGAACAGCCCAGAAGAAGTGGAAAATTACATGCAACGCATAGATGGCAAGTAATTTGTAGAAGCCTTTAAGCTGAATATCTCACGGATCAAACAAGCCCTGGACGGGATGTTTATTTTGTTTATCTTTATTATTATCTTCATTATTAATCCTTACTGGGAATTCATTTAGTTGGAAATGACTGTTAGTAATATCAATAAAACTGACTGAAAAGTAAACGAGATATGGTGAGTTGAATGCTTTTCGGGTCAAGTGACACTCTTGAGGACCAGAGGGCGCTTTTGTTCAACTTCGTGAACTGTAAATCTACAAGAAATCAGTGTGGTTTTGAATATAGGCTGATTATAAGTATAATTATTTCTGTTATTATGTGAATAGTTGAATTGGGTACAAACAAACTCTCATTTTTTATTCCCTCTTTTTCTTTTTCTTTTTTCGTTCTTCCACAGTTATATGAACACTGTTATTGTAGCTGTAGCTTATGTTATGGTGGAAAATATACAGTTTTTGAAAATAGGTTTGGACGAAATGGCATAAGGCCTATGGGAAGGGAATTATAATTAAGTTAGGAACATCCTATTATGTGGGTACTGGGCACAAAGTTGCAATGGGGGTTGAAATAGTGTAAAGAAGAAATTAAAGGTTGGTAAGTCTGCACATAGGGTTAGCGAGGTGACACCATTCAAGAAGTAAATCGAGGGGGAGGGGTTACTGATATAAGGGTTATCAGTAAAATATAGGGATAACGTGGGGTGATTCAATGTTATGTGTTAAGTTTCCGTTATGTGTTAATATATATATTTTTTTGGCTTCCTGTTACTCGACAACTATGAGTGCCTTAAGGCATTATTTGACGTAATAAAGAAATGTCGCAAGTAGATATAATTAAATTTCTGTCTTGGAATTGCAGAGGTTTGGGTAAATTAAAAAAGATAAAACAGGTGATGCATAGAATCAAACAACTTAATGCAAAAGTGGTCTTTTTGCAAGAGACACACATGTCAAAAGAAGATATTGTGAAAATAGCAGAGGTGTCAAAAGTATTCACATTCATTACTCAAGTAGAAGTATAGATACTAGGGTTTAAAAAGACTTCTGTAGAAGTTGAAGTATCAACTCAAGCTTTTTACTCAAGTAAAAGTATAAAAGTACTGGTTTCAAAACTACTTAAAGTATAAAAGTAAAAGTAATGTAAGGAAAAAAATGCCATTAAGGACAAAAGCTTAGGCCGCGCCACAGGGGCCTATATAGTGCACTATCCCAGCTCCTCAAAAAAACAAATTTTTCTAAAGGCCATATTTGACTATAATTACATTAAAATGTTGATGTTGAAAATTTTGGGATGATGCACTAGGCTACCTGTTTCAGCCGATACCGATATATGCCCATAGAAAATTAATTTTCTAAATAAATAAGCTAAATAAGCTGAGGTTTTTAGTCTATATTGACCTTAACAATACGTAAATTAATTAATTCTGTAATGTTACAAATAACTAATAAAGACATGGTGGCAGTTTAACAGAGACTTAACTTTACTCCGCTCATAGTGCAATGCAATAGTGCAATACTGTCTTGTTCCTTGCTTTTTGAAGAGGCCAAACACATGTCTGCATCTTTCATTAAAGGGATATAGTTCACCCCAAAATGAAAATCATTTACTCACCCTCAAACTGTTTCAATCCTGTATGAATTTCTTTCTTCTGATGAACACAAAAGAAGATATTTTGAAGAATGTCGATAACCAGACAGTGAATGGACCCCATTGACTTCCATAGTAGAAAAAAAAAAAAATACTATGGAAGTCAATAGCTTCCATCAACTGTCTGGTTATCGACATTCTTCAAAATATCTTCTTTTGTGTTCAGCAGAAGAAAGAAACTGGTTTGAAACAACTCGAGAGTGAGTAAATGATGACAGAATTTTCATTTTTAACTAAGTGAACTAATCATTTAACAGAAATTAACTGTTGGCATATGTTTCACATCAATTCTGTCTAGTTTGTCCTGTTGGACACGACACACAGCAATACTGTCAAGTGTCACTTGTGACCATTGCTCTGAGCCATGTTTTCAGTGTCCTAAGAGCACTGAAACTTCTTTCAGTCCAGCTGATGAGACTGGGATGATTTGATCAACAGGCCTCTCATTTCAACAAGACCAGCCTTCAACAGACCAAGCAATGTTATTTTTTCATGTTTTATGGGGACTTTCCATAGACATAATGATTTTTATACTGTACAAACAAACGTCTCGGTTACGTATGTAACCCTCGTTCCCTGAGTAGGGAACGGAGACGTTACGTCGGGGTATGGGGTTTCGCTTAGAAAGCCTATCATCTTCGAGAATATAAAACGAGCCAATGGCAATGAAATGCCATGGGTCTGCGGAATTTGCATAGCGTAACTCCGCCCCACCCTGGAGGTATATAAGGAAGTGCGCTGGCAACATGCAGATATGTCTTCGCTGAGGAGCCGAGACTGAACTCAGGCGTTCCAGCGGTACAGCGGAAGTGGCAGGGAGACGTAACGTCTCCGTTCCCTACTCAGGGAACGAGGGTTACATACGTAACCGAGACGTTCCCTTTCGTAGTCACTCCGAGTTACGTCGGATGACGACGAATGGGGTTCCCAGTGTAATCACGCCACCTCTCGACTGTCTTCCAGTGCCCTGCGTAAGTCTGAGCTCCCTGTCGTGAGACTGGCACGGACGAAGGACTCCTACTTAACACAGGAATACCAAGGTACACTGGGAAGCATATCTCAGTGGAAATATGCAATTATGCCCAACCCGAAGGGGGGGACTTGGCATACACATATGACCCCGAGGGGCTGCATATGGAGAATCACTGGGGTGTCCAGCCGCAGGTGGAATATTTCAACCCCAGGGGTGGCAAGGTGGCTTGCCAAGGGAAAGACACATGCTCAAAGAGGCTTACAGTGGAAATACACATGTGGGGGTCGCCCGGAGGGGGAACCATGCACATGGAGGCACCTAGCCAAGCGCGAAAGCTGCCAGTGGCATAACTCTAGCGTTGACGTCAACAGTGCTGGAGGAGACTCAGGGCTTATGAGGCTCACCTGAGGAGAATATCGCACGTATCCCGTCCGTGGAGAGGAATGGCGAGCAAGCGAAGACACCTGAGCAGAATCTAGCACCGGCTAGTCGAAGCGAGTACATGAGAAGAAACTGGCTCAACTCGGAGATTGTAGAATCTCGCGAATGTGTTAAGTGTCGCCCAGCCTGCAGCTCTGCAGATGTCTGTTAGCGAGGCGCCATGCGCTAGAGCCCAAGAGGATGCCACACTCCGGGTGGAGTGGGCCGTCACACCAAGGGGGCACGGTCGACCTTGCTGCTGGTAAGCCAAAGCAATGGCGTCCACTATCCAGTGAGACAACCTTTGCTTCGAGAGAGCCTTTCCCTTCAGCTTCCCACCATGACAGACAAAGAGCTGGTCTGAGGTCCTGAAACACTGCGTTCTGTCAACGTAAGCACGGAGGGCGCGTACTGGACAGAGCAGTGCCAAGGCTGGGTCTGCCTCCTCCAAGGGCAGCGCTTGCAGGTTCACCACCTGGTCTCGAAAGGGTGTGGTGGGAACCTTGGGCACATATCCAGGCCGGGGTCTCAGGATCACGTGAGAGTTAGCCGGCCCAAATTCCAGGCACGCTTCGTCAACCGAAAATGCCTGCAGGTCCCCTACCCTCTTGATGGAGGCCAATGCAACCAGGAGCGCTGTCTTCATTGACAGGAACTTAAGCTCCACTGATTGCAGAGGCTCAAAGGGAGCACTCTGCAGGGCAGTTAAAACCACTGAGAGGTCCCAAGAGGGTACGAGGGGAGGACGAGGAGGATTCAGTCTCCTCGCTCCCCTCAGGAACCTGACGATCAGGTCGTGCTTTCCCAAGGACTTACCATCAACTGCGTCGTGATGTGCGGCAATAGCGGCAACATACACTTTCAGGGTGGAGGGAGAGAGCCTTCACTCCAACCCTTCTTGCAGGAAGGAAAGCACGACACTGATGGGGCATTTCGTGGGTTCTAGATGTTTAGAAGAACACCAGTTGACTAAGAGGTTCCACTTCAACGCATAGGCATGTCTCATGGACGATGCTCTAGCGGAAGTGATGGTAGTCACCACCGCTGGTGGTAGGGTACTCAAACCTGCCTCGTCCCGTCCAGGAGCCACACGTGGAGGTTCCACAGATCGGGACGAGGGTGCCATAAGGTGCCCCGTCCCTGAGAAAGCAGGTCCTTCCTCAGGGGAATTGGCCCCTGAGGAAGGACCTGCTTTCTCAGGGACGGGGCACCTGTGCTGTGCGCCAGTGCATCCGTGCCGAGCGTGCCCTCGGTCAGGGAATAATACAGGACGCAATGGGACGAGTCGTGGGAGGCAAACAGATCTACCTGTGCGTCCCCGAACTGATCCCAAATCAGCTGGACCGACTGGGGATGGAGTCTCCATTCTCCAGCGAGAGGCCGAAGCCGAGACAGCTCGTCGGCCGCCTGGTTCAGGTCTCCCGGGATATAAATGGCTCGAAGCGACCTCAGATGCTTCTGACTCCATATGAGGAGGTGGCGGGCGAGTTGCGACATACGGCGGGAGCGTAGACCACCTTGTCGGTTGATGTACGCTACTGTCGCGGTATTGTTTGATCGGACTAGTACGTGTTGGCCCCTGAGCAACGCACAGAAGCGGTGCAGGGCGAGACGTACAGCCAGCAACTCGAGGCAATTGACATGCCAAAGGCGCTGGGGTCCTGTCCAGGAGCCCGCGGCAGCATGACCATTGCACATGGCACCCCAACCCGTGGCAGAGGCATCCGTTGATACAACAACATGCCTGGAAGCTCGTTCTAAGGGAACTCCGGCCCGTAGAAAATTGAGGTTCGACCACGGGGTGAAGGTCTGACGGCAGGTCGGAGTCACTGGGACTCGGAGCGTGCCGTGTTGCCATGCCCACCTCAGGACTCGATCGCGAAGCCAAAGCTGAAGCGGTCTCCTATGAAGCAATCCGAGCGGCGTTACTGCGGCTGCGGATGCCATATGCCCCAGGAGCCTCTGAAATAGTTTCAGTGGAACCGCACTCTTGCCCTCGAATTGGCGAAAGCAAGTCAGCAGTGACTGCGCGCGCCCGCTCATAAGCTGCGCGCACATGGCGACCGAGTCAATTTCCATACCGAGAAAAGAGATCCTCTGCACGGGGCAGAGTTTGCTCTTTTCCCAGTTGACCCGAAGGCCCAGACAAGCTAGGTGCCGGAGCACTAGGTCCCTGTGTTCGCAAACCTGGTCTCGAGAGTGAGCTAGGATCAGCCAGTCGTCGAGATAGTTCAGGATGCGAACCCCGTGTTCCCGTAGAGGAACAAGGGCTGCCTCGACGACCTTCGTGAAGACGCGAGGAGACAGGGCTAGCCCGAAAGGGAGAACCGCGTACTGGTATGCCTGCCCCTCGAAAGCAAACTGTAGGAACGGTCTGTGTCGAGGAAGAATGGTGACATAGAAGTAGACGTCCTTCAGGTCGATCGCTGTCCTCGGTACAATGAAGTAGGGGCTGTAGAAGCCGGACTTCATTTCGGCTGGAGGGACAATCTCGATCGCACCCTTCGCCAGTAGGGTGGCGACCTCCACTCTCATGACAGGGGCATTGCCACCGACCATAGTGAAGCGGACTCCCCTGAAGCGGGGAGGAGACCGCGCGAACTGAATCGCGTAGCCGAGCCTGATGGTTCTCGCGACCCAACCGGACAGTCTGAAAATCTGAGCCCTAACTCCAAGCTGCCCGTCTCGAAAGTGCTGCTTAGCCTGGTGTTTGGCCAGCTAAGGGGCGAAGAGGCCGTGCCGCCCTCCTGCATCCCCCTCCAGCCCGGGGCCGTTGAAGGCTCGAGGGGAGGAGCCGCAGGGAGGCGGCCTCGGCGGGGAGTAGACTAAGGAGACCGCACGGGAGGATGACCATTGGTGCAGAAGGCCTCAGTCCACTTCAGGGGAGGGTCGAAGACTGTTGGGCGCAGTCCTCAACCACACCGCCGAGCAAATCACTCGTCTCAAGAATGCTGCTTAGCCTGGTGTTTGGCCGGCTAAGGGGCGGAGACGGTGGTGCCGCCCTCCTGCAACCCTCTCCTGCCTGGGGCCAGTGAAGGCTCGAGGGGAGGGGCCGCAGGGAGGCGGCCTCGGCGGGAAGCAGACTAAGGAGACCGCACGGACGGATGACCGTCGGTGCAGAAGGCCTCAGTCTGCTTCTGGGGGGTCAAAGACTGTAGGGTACAGTCATCAACCACACCGCCGAGGAGCCCAGCCTGGGACATGGGGGAGCTGAGAAAATGAATTCCCAGACCCCCTCACATCAACCTGGCTGAGCCCATTCCTGGACCACAGCTGTGGACATCACCTGGCCCCGGGATCACGCAGGTACCGATGTCGCCCGTAGAGCGAGGTCAGTAGTGTGCGTGGCGGATCGACCAGCCCAGACATGGGAGGCATAGCGTCCCTGCGTGGGGGCGTGGTCGAGTTTCCGCGTTCTGTCAGTGTTGGCCAGGGAAGGACCAGCGTTCCACGGCGGCCTGGTCTGACAGAACTCCCGAGTCAGCGCTGCCTCGAAGGCGAAGGCGACACACAGCACTGCATGCCTGTGCCACGATAGTGACAGAGAACATACAGCCCATGATCGTCACGCGATCGAGTGCAGCGAAGGCGGAGGACGCCTGCGGGGCGCGATAAGTCACGGGACTCTCGCGAGCCGGAGGCGTCCTGATGCACGTCCGGGAGAAAGGCACTGGGAGTGAGTGCTGAGAGCAACACGCGCCCAGGAACCAATCGTAAGCCTACAGCGCTCGGGGGGAGGGCGACGCCACTCCAACCGATGCTTTCAGCTGCCCGGGAAAGCATGGCCATCAGCTCTGGATCTGACCCGACTAACGCTGACACTCCAGAGGGAGACAACGCAGTCGAATCCTCATTTCCAGAGGAATCAAGCCCGCCTTGTGATGCTGTGAGTGACATGACACCACCTGCTGGAGCCCCGAATGAAAACACTGGGTCCCCGAGAGGAACCAGGCACACACGGAGCCCCACGGTTTGCGATGTGGAGGGGGGCGTGGCCCGAGGAATGCTCGTCGGTATTATGCCACACTGTAACCCTCAGATCACCCTGGCCACCAGCCAAAGTATCCCCTCTCGAGGAAGAGATAGATTGGGGTGTGGCAGAGGGGACTCTACCCACACGGAGATCATTGAGTCTCGATCTATAAACATCGCGATGGTCACGTTCCCGCAAAGAAAACATGACTCATCCGCGAGTGCTGCCGAGCGCGAATAAGCCCAACACGCGAAACAGCGCTCGTGACCGTTAGGCTGATGAATCACGCGCCCACATCCAGTAATACACGGGCGAGCCGTCTTGAAAAAGACGTGCCGCGTGCAGCTCTTTTAGAGAGAGGAAAAGCTCATCAGAGTGCTGAAGCGCCCAGGGAGAAACACATACACTGTCGGCAGATCACTGCACAGATCAGCAGCAGGCAATGCGATCTCGCTGGAACACGCCGTCACACCAACACACTGAAGAGCCGCTCGTCTCGTAGAGTGAAGATGATACAGAATGGCTTGTAGGAGTGAAGAAAACTCTTGGCTCCGAAGCGAAAACATATCTGCATGTTGCCAGCGCACTTCCTTATATACCCCCAGGGTGGGGCGGAGTTACGCTATGCAAATTCCGCAGACCCATGGCATTTCATTGCCATTGGCTCGTTTTATATACTCGAAGATGATAGGCTTTCTAAGCGAAACCCCATTCGTCGTCATCCGACGTAACTCGGAGTGACTACGAAAGGGAACTGTGTTTTCTACCCCCCATAGACTAACCTTACCTATCACAGAAAACTGTCTGCATTTTTACATTTTCAAAAAACAAAAGTCTGATTTATAAGCTGTTTTCTGAAAAAAGGACAAGGATTTCGGATATTGACATATTGGGGATATTTTGACCCTATAATGTAGAGTTGCACACACACACACACACACACTCACACGCTCACACTCACACTCACTCTCTCTCTCTCTCTCTCTCTCTCTCACACACACACACACACAACACACAAAACACTCTCTCTCTCACACACACACTAACGATTATGTTAGTGTTATGTTACGATTGTCATTATATTGTAAAAACGTCTGTCCCCAAATCAATATTTGACGCGATTTCCCCCGTATTCTTGAGCACAGAACTGTTGATTTCTCCCTCGCTTACCGCATCTAGGTTTCCTTAGGACTCGGAGGAGTTTTGGCACTTCGCACAACCAAATGTGACTACAGCCTCTCACAAGTTAGAAAGAAAACACAAAGCCAATCAGTTTAGCGATGTGTGTTCAGGAGGCGGGACTCAGATCTATTAACCGTTTGTGTAATTGGCCAATTTTTGTTTAACGACGACAAGCCGGAATGAAAACAAGCCGAAATGAACTAGGAGTAACGAGGCTATTTTTAAAATGTAAGGAGTAGAAAGTACAGATAATTGCGTAAAATTGTAAGGAGTAGAAGTAAAAAGTCGTCTGAAAAATAATTACTCCAGTAAAGTATAGATACCCAAAATTTCTACTTAAGTAATGTAACAAAGTATTTGTACTTCGTTACTTGACACCTCTGGAAAATAGAGAGGCGGTGGCATGGACAAGTTTTCTCAGTGTGTTATAACACACAAGCTAGGGGAGTTATAATTTTGCTTCATAAATCAGTGCCCTTTCACGTTCAGGATATTATTAAGGATCCAGCTGGTAGATTTGTAATTATTCAAGGTGAGCTATTGACAGAAAGAATACATTTAGTGAATATACACTGCTCAAAAAAATTAAGGGAACACTTAATCAACACAATGTAACTCCAAGTCAATCACACTTCTGTGAAATCAAACTGTCCACTTAGGAAGCAACACTGATTGACAATCAATTTCACATGCTGTTGTGCGAATGGAATAGACGACCGGTGGAAATTATAGGCAATTAGCAAGACACCCCCAATAAAGGAGTGGTTCTGCAGGTGGTGACCACAGACCACTTCTCAGTTCCTATGCTTTCTGGCTGATGTTTTGGTCACTTTTGAATGCTGGCGGTGCTTTCACTCTAGTGGTAGCATGAGATGGAGTCTACAACCCACACAAGTGGCTCAGGTAGTGCAGCTCATCCAGAATGGCACATCAATGCGAGCTGTGGCAAGAAGGTTTGCTGTGTCTGTCAGGATAGTGTCCAGAGCATGGAGGCGCTACCAGGAGACAGGCCAGTACATCAGGAGACGTGGAGGAAGCCGTAGGAGGGCAACAACCCAGCAGCAGGACCGCTACCTCCGCCTTTGTGCAAGGAGGAGCAGGAGGAACACTGCCAGAGCCCTGCAAAATGACCTCCAGTAGGCCACAAATGTGCATGTGTCTGCTCAAACGGTCAGAAACAGACTCCATGAGGGTGGTATGAGGGCCCGACGTCCACAGGTGGGGGTTGTGCTTACAGCCCAACACCGTGCAGGACGTTTGGCATTTGCCAGAGAACACCAAGATTGGCAAATTCGCCACTGGTGCCCTGTGCTCACAGGTGCCCTGTGCTCAACAGCATGTGAAATTGATTGTCAATCAGTGTTGCTTCCTAAGTGGACAGTTTAATTTCACAGAAGTGTGATTGACTTGGAGTTACATTGTGTTGTTTAAGTGTTCCCTTAATTTTTTTGAGCAGTGTATATACGGTCCTAACAAAGATGACCCCAGGTTTTATAATAATATATTTCTATTAGTTGCTTCATTACAAGGTCAAAATATTATAGCAGGAGATATGAACTGCACCTTAGACCCAGAAAGGGATCGTTCCACTCGTGTTGACAATTCCCATTTATGTTCTAGGAAAATGATACAACATTTTAGGAGAGAGCTCAACCTATTGGATATATGGAGACATCTTAACCCAACTCTAATTTCTTATTCCTGTTATTCTGCAACACACCAAACTTATTCCCGAATAGATTATTTTTTTATTTCAGCTCAAATGCTTTCTAGGATCATAGATTGTCAATATCACAGTATTGTAATTTCCGACCATGCTGCAGTGTCATTGATATACAGGGATACAAAATTGACTAGGGACCCTCCAAAATGGCGATTTCAACCCGGATGGCTGGGGGATCCATCGTTTGTTGACTTTTTAGGCGAACAAATTGATATTTATTTTGAAACTAATTTATCTGAAACCTCTGCTGGGGTTCGTTGGGAGGCATTTAAAGCTTTTTTACGAGGACAAATCATTAGTTTTTGTAGTTCCAAAAATAAAAAATCTCAACAAGAATTAAAAACATTAGAGATGAAGATTAAAAAGCTGGAGAATGAGATTTATCAGAATGAATCTGTATGTACAGATTCACATAAGCAACTTTTGCTGCTTCGATTCAAGTACAACACATTGTCTGCAAATAAAATGGCTACGAAATTATTGAAATTAAAACAGACCTTTTATGACCAAGGAGAGAAGACAGAAAAGCTGCTTGCATGGCAAATAAAAACTAGACAAGCTGAGAGGGCTATTGCTTATATTGAAAACACTGATGGTAGTTTTATAGTCGACCCAAAGCAAATTAATGAATCGTTTAGATCTTACTATGTAAATTTATACAGTTCAGAATGTTTACAAGGTTCTGAAGTACAAATAAACTTCTTAGATGATTTGGATTTACCATGCACATCAGAGGAACAAAAGAAAGATCTAAATAAAAATATAAGTTTGCAAGAAGTAGTAGATGCCATCGAACTGATGAAAGCAGGGAAGGCGGCGGGACCAGACGGCATCCCCATAGACATATATAAAAAATTTAAAGACAAATTAATAAGACCCATCTTAGATATGTTATTGGAAGCCTTTGAAAAAAATAAGCTACCTGTCTCTATGAGCGGGGCTTTAATTACTTTGTTGCCCAAACCAGGAAAGCCTAATAATAAATGTGAAAATATGAGCCCTATAAGTCTACTAAATTCAGATACGAAAATCCTGTGTAAAATTTTGGCAAGAAGATTAGAAAATGTATTACCATACTTAGTAGGGAAGGATCAAAATGTGTTCATGTTACATAGACAAGGATGCCATAACGTTAGAAGGGTACTGAATATTTTGCACGACCAGAGGGGAAGAAAAGACACTGCTTTGCTGTCATTAGACGCAGAGAAAGCTTTCGACGGGGTCGAATGGGATTTTCTGTTCGACGTGTTGAAACGTTATGGACTCGGGAGAATTATTGTAAATGGGTCGGATTGTTATATAAGAATCCTATAGCTGAGGTCCTGACCAATAGTATGGTATCAAAGCCATTTCATATTTCTAGAGGATGTAGACAGGGCTCTCCTCTTTCCCCTCTGCTTTTTCTTCTAGCCATTGAACCATTTGCAATTGCAATTAGAAAAAATAGAGATATTGAAGGTATAACAATTTACGGTTCTGAACATAAAATAGCTCTGTTTGCTGACGATGTTATATTGTTTTTAAAGAAGCTGGATACATCTATTCCTGCTTTACTGCATCTTATTGAGGTATTTGGGAAAATATCAGGGTATCGGATTAATAATTCAAAGTCTTCTATTATGATGTTAAATGAGGAAGAAGGGGAAAATCCTAGCAGTAATGTTAATATGTTTAAAACGTCCAGAGTTTTCACATATTTGGGTATTAAAATAACCCCAAAGGTGGAAGATGTTGTTGTAATAAATTATGATTATGTTTTTGATAATGCAGCAAAGTCAATTGAACGATGGACCTCATTACCCATCTCTGTAATAGGGAGGATAAATATATTAAAAATGAATATATTGCCTAAATTTTTATATCTTTTTCAGAATATCCCTCTAGCACCCCCAAGCACCTTATTTTCTAAACTGAAGAGGATTGTTACTAAATTCATTTGGAATAATAGACGGCCCAGACTTAGACTATCTCTCTTATATCTGCCTTATGATAGAGGTGGGCTGCAGTGCCCTAATTTCCAGTGGTATTATTTGGCAGTTCAATTAAGATTTATTATGTTTTTTTTCTCCTCTTCTCATGACCCACCTACATGGTTAGAATTGGAAAAAAATTCAATTAAATCAGATTTATCTCTGGAAACGTATATTTATGACTCAGACTGTAAAGTATTAAAGAAAATGAAGGAAACGTTACAAATCCAATAGTTTTAAACATGGTAAGGGTGTGGCATGAAACGCAGAGATATTTGGGTATCTCGTATACAAATTCACTATCTCGTTACTGCCCTATATGGGGAAATGCAAAATTTATTCCAGGCAGAATAGATGTAGGCTTCAAATTATGGGCAGAGAAAGGTATTAAAAATATAGGGGATTTGTATATAGAAGACAAACTAATGTCCTTTCAAGAAATGATTACTAAATTCGAAATATCTAGAAATAATTTTTTTAGGTTTTTGCAAATAAGGAGTTTTATTTTGTCTTTTCAGAAATGTTTTATAAATATACCACCTTTATCCATCTTGGAAAAAGAAGTCACCAAAAATTGTTGTAGTAAAGGTCTGATTTTACTTTTATATAACATGTTTGTAGAAGGATCTCAGGAGTCTGCAAACTCTCGATTAGAGGCATGGAGGAAGGACCTTAATGAGGAAATATCAATCAATGAATGGAGTGAGGTCTGTACAGACGCTCAAAAGCAAACTGTTAATACAAGATTGAAATTGTTACAGTATAATTGGCTAATGCGAGTTTATGTGACCCCAGTATTATTAAACAAATTCAACAAGAATATTACAGACATCTGTCCTAAATGCAATTTATGTAAAGGTACTTTCTTTCATTGTGTATGGGAGTGTGAAGAGATCTTGAAATTCTGGAAGGGAGTGCAGACTATGATAGAGAAAATAATCAATGTTACAATTTCTCTTGAACCAAAATGTTTTATATTAAACTTATATCCTAGTAATCTAAAATTGAAAAGAAGAGAACATATTTTTGTCTATATGTGTATTCTACAAGCTAAGCGTCTTATAGCGCTTCATTGGAAAAGTTGGAGGCACCAAGTATAGGGAGATGGCTCAAGGAGATGGCAATCAATATGGCGTTGGAAAAAATAACATATATTATCAAAGGCAGATATAGGGATTTTGAAGATGCTTGGAAACCCTTTTTGTGTTTATTGGAAAAAGAAAACAATGGGGATATACAGTGAGGAAAATAAGTATTTGAACACCCTGCTATTTTGCAAGTTCTCCCACTTGGAAATCATGGAGGGGTCTGAAATTGTCATTGTAGGTGCATGTCCACTGTGAGAGACATAATCTAAAAAAAAAAAATCCAGAAATCACAATATATGAT
Source organism: Rutilus rutilus (assembly GCA_021464565.1). Lineage (NCBI taxonomy): Eukaryota > Metazoa > Chordata > Actinopteri > Cypriniformes > Leuciscidae > Rutilus > Rutilus rutilus. Next base: position 424,462 of record JAJAQA010000027.1, on the reverse strand, counting down.
TTTTTAACTATTTATTTGTATGATACAGCTGCAAATAAGTATTTGAACACCTGTCTATCAGCTAGAATTCTGACCCTCAAAGACCTGTTAGTCTGCCTTTAAAATGTCCACCTCCACTCCATTTATTATCCTAAATTAGATGCACCTGTTTGAGGTCGTTAGCTGCATAAAGACACCTGTCCACCCCATACAATCAGTAAGAATCCAACTACTAACATGGCCAAGACCAAAGAGCTGTCCAAAGACACTAGAGACAAAATTGTACACCTCCACAAGGCTGGAAAGGGCTACGGGGAAATTGCCAAGCAGCTTGGTGAAAAAAGGTCCACTGTTGGAGCAATCATTAGAAAATGGAAGAAGCTAAACATGACTGTCAATCTCCCTCGGACTGGGGCTCCATGCAAGATCTCACCTCGTGGGGTCTCAATGATCCTAAGAAAGGTGAGAAATCAGCCCAGAACTACACGGGAGGAGCTGGTCAATGACCTGAAAAGAGCTGGGACCACCGTTTCCAAGGTTACTGTTGGTAATACACTAAGACGTCATAGTTTTTCTTTTCCCCTGCTTAAACCAGCACATGTCAAGGCCCGTCTTAAGTTTGCCAATGACCATTTGGATGATCCAGAGGAGTCATGGGAGAAAGTCATGTGGTCAGATGAGACCAAAATAGAACTTTTTGGTCATAATTCCACTAAACGTGTTTGGAGGAAGAAGAATGATGAGTACCATCCCAAGAACACCATCCCTACTGTGAAGCATGGGGGTGGTAGCATCATGCTTTGGGGGTGTTTTTCTGCACATGGGACAGGGCGACTGCACTGTATTAAGGAGAGGATGACCGGGGCCATGTATTGCGAGATTTTGGGGAACAACCTCCTTCCCTCAGTTAGAGCATTGAAGATGGGTCGAGGCTGGGTCTTCCAACATGACAATGACCCGAAGCACACAGCCAGGATAACCAAGGAGTGGCTCTGTAAGAAGCATATCAAGGTTCTGGCATGGCCTAGCCAGTCTCCAGACCTAAACCCAATAGATAATCTTTGGAGGGAGCTCAAACTCCGTGTTTCTCAGCGACAGCCCAGAAACCTGACTGATCTAGAGAAGATCTGTGTGGAGGAGTGGGCCAAAATCCCTCCTGCAGTGTGTGCAAACCTGGTAAAAAACTACAGGAAACGTTTGACCTCTGTAATTGCAAACAAAGGCTACTGTACCAAATATTAACATTGATTTTCTCAGGTGTTCAAATACTTATTTGCAGCTGTATCATACAAATAAATAGTTAAAAAATCATACATTGTGATTTCTGGATTTTTTTGATTTTTTATTATGTCTCTCACAGTGGACATGCACCTACGATGACAATTTCAGACCCCTCCATGATTTCTAAGTGGGAGAACTTGCAAAATAGCAGGGTGTTCAAATACTTATTTTCCTCACTGTATCTGATGGTAAAGTAGAAGATATGTAAGGAAAGTATTGTTGGATGCGTCTTGTACTAGGAGGCCTTATTGTGTTTTTTTTTTTTTTTTTTTTTTTAGGTCTGTATGTATTTGTTGGTGTATACATTGATTTGTTTCCCTTTCTTTTCATTTGATTATCTGTATGTAAATAAGTGAATGTTTATGTCAAAGTTTGTGTCGTCATTTTATGTCATCTTTGTTATGTAATCTAAAAAGCAACAAAAAAAAAATTCATTGGGGGAAATCGCTCGGAAGACTGACTGAAAGCGTAAGGAGCGACGGATAAATTGGCCAGTTTGCAAATCGAGGAAAAGAGGGTAGCTGGATTTTTGCCCGTCTTCGTGGAAAATGGATGTTTGTGGCGGCAAGAGCGTTGCTCCAATTAGTTGACTGAATGGAAGCGGTTGAGCAGGGGTGCGTGGACTAGCTGAGGGTGGGAGGAGCGCATTTGCTGGAGGACGACAGGCTCGATTTCCCTTGTTATGTGCAGAATGGAACCGGAGTTAGAGGATCCTGGAGATGACTTGAAAACGGTAGAGTATTCAGCGGAACACTCTTCGTTGGAGGTAAAGTTACTGCTGGAGCTAATTGAGTTGGGACATGGTTCAAAGGATGGGCCGGAAGAGGATCCTCTCAAACCTACGTTTGGATCTGCATTAGAGTTTTGACACTCTCCTCAAGCTTTAAAGGAATTCTTTAAGGAAGGGATGACTTCCTGCCACAATGTGAGCTAACATCACAAAAGAGACTAAAACCTCTCATATACATAAACAATGACATTTTCTTCAGTGTATGTGAATTAAACTTCAAATGCTTGTATCCATGCTTATGAATAATTCACCTTATTCCAAACCCTGCCATGTGTACTATCAAAATTACCCTCTTCTAATTTTGTAAATAATGTTGCATATGTACATTACCATAACTTGCATCCCACTCTTTTCCCTATACTTCGGGTTCATGCTGCACAATACTCCAGACTACCATAAACATACAAATGAGATGTTGAATGAGACATTTTTACCACCTCCGCATGGGCCAGTCCACTGTCAGTAGGTGTGATTAAGATAATCCCTGTGTGGGATTAAAGGACCACAACTCAAACACACCCTCACTCAGCCGTTTTGATTCAGACCTACAGCAGCTCCAATCAGCTAATTTTGTCATACCCTACAGACCAATCGTGCTGCACAAGTCCTGAAAAGTGAAGCCAAAGCGTCTTGATCGCCCCCAGGTGGTTGGTCCCAGTATAGGTCATAAACCCCGCCCTCCCCATTAAGTCTAATGGGACGCAATGGAAACTAAACAATCAAATTACACTTCAAACAATTTTTTTCCAAAGATGTTTTCTGTCATTTTAGATAGTTTTTATCACACTGATGTAAGTTTAGGTGTTCGTTTTTTAAAATAAGTTTGGTCTTAGTTAGTTATTTGATGCTATAAAAACAGGAATGTGATGTCATGATTGACAGCTATGATTGACAGCTGTGATTGGCACCAACAGACTTTTTTGGAGGATTTTCGGGAGGAGATTGAAGCTTAAAGTTAAATGTCCATAACTGTTTATTTCACACTGACACAATGAGTTGCTCTGCAGTAAACTGTACTAACCGTTTCTGTGAGAGTGTGGGCGGGAACTTGATATCGCGACTCCACTTCACGCTCACTACTGCACAGACTCGGGTCCCACATTCACTACTGCGCAGAATCTTGTCCCAAATCAGCGCAAAATGTCAGCGCCATATTATGACTTTGGCAGCTTCACTTTTCACCAGTGGAAGAGAGTAAAGGGACAGTCTGAAGAAGACAGTCTATGCTGCATACCATAAAATCTCATCACGTCCCTCTTGCTCCACATGCACATTTGAACAATTGTTTCAGCACAAGCTAATACAAGTATCCGATCTGCAGACTTATTATTTTGAATTTAAGTATTAACCCCTTTGAAATAAGGTGATTTTAAGTTCCCTTTCGAAAGGGAAGTCGTACTGCGTCGATGACGCTTTGGGGAACGCCTCTGCGTGAACATGTGTCTGAAATGCTTATCCAATCAAAGCAATCGTGTCGACCAGAGACAGCCTATGACATTACTACTAGAGCAACACGGAAGTATATAAGGGGTGCCTAGACAACATGTCATCCTCTTTTCATCTTCAGATTTGCTACATGCTTTTGTACTGTTGGTACTGTATACAGTAGGAAGTTGAAAGGACTTCATTTTTCTTGACCAGGAGTGAACGTTAATAACATTAGTCATGTTAATTCTACTACATGTAATTCTGAAAGCTGATCTAAATATTTATAAATAATTATAACTAGTTAGGACTAAATATATATTCAAAGGTGACTTGAATTGACTTAGTGCTATGGGAACACGTCATCGTGTGACCATCTGTCAATTATGTGTATAAACACGCCAAAGAATTTTGCACTTGAGTGCATGCTCGTCAGAGGCTATAATTAGATGTGCTGCAGGTGCACCCTCAGGTATCACTTTGTTTGAAGAGTTGTACAGGCACATCCTCAGTGAGGCCTCAAAGTGCAGAATCTCGTTCCCGCTTTTTCAGGGAACAGGGTTACAATCAGGTAACCCGAGATGTTCCCTTTCAAAAGCTACTCTCAATGCTGCCCTTAGTGCTAGGGGAACGAGAATACCAACACTGCCGCACTGGGTACCCCTCACGGTTATGTATTCTGTGCTCACAAGCACTAGAGAGGTCTCAGACATGAGTCTGGGAATGCTGACTCAAAGACATGTGAACCCAGGGTCACATTAACATCCAAACTATAAAATCTGATGAATGTGTGTGGAGAGGACCACCCTGCTGCCTCACAAACTAGATTATTATTCACGTCGGCACTAATGATGTTCGACTTCGCCAGTTGGAGATCACCAAAATTAACGTTAAAGAGGTGTGTGAACTCGCAAGTACGATGTCAGGCACAGTAATTTGCTCTGGCCCCCTTCCAGTTCGCAGGAGTGATGAGATACTTAGTAGATTGCTCTCACTCAATGGCTGGCTGTCAAGTCAAGTCAAGTCATCTTCATTTATATAGCGCTTTTAACAATGTAGATTGTTCCAAAGCGGCTTTACAGTGATAACAGGAAATTTAAATAACAGATTGTTTTGGCTTTATAGCAGCTCTAGAATAAAGTTAATGTCCAGCTAAAGTTAGTTTTGATTGATTCACTTCTGTCGCAACGATCATTAGCTTAGCTTAGTTATTAAGCTAACACAACACCGTTTTAACAGAAAACTCTTAAGTTCTCACTGCGCAAACTTTAAAAACATTAAGAGATTGCTCAAGTACTGTGGAGCTAAACCATTTGTAAGTAATCAGCAATATTTTAAAATGTATCCGATGTATAATAGGGAGCCAATGCAGTGTTGACAGAACCGGGCTAATATGGTCATACTTCCTGGTTCTGGTAAGAACTCGAGCTGCTGCGTTTTGGACCAGCTGTGATTTGTTTATTAAGCGTGCAGGGCAACCACCCATAAGAGCATTACAATAATCTATCCTTGATGTCATGAACGCATTAACTAATTGTTCCACATTTGTCAATGAGATATATGACGTAATTTAGATATATTTTTAAGATTGAAAAATGCGGTTTTACAGATACTAGAATGTGTCTAGTATCTGTAAAACCGCATTTTTCAATCTTAATGACTTTCAAATGAAAGATTGGTATCAAAGAGCACACCCAAGTTCCTAACCGATGACGAAGACTTTACAGAGCAGCCATCAAGTGTTAGACAGTATTCTAGGTTATTACGTGAGGAAGTTTTTTGTCCAAAAATTAGAATCTCTGTTTTTTCAGAATTATGTAGTAGGAAATTACTAGTCATCCAATTTTTTATATCACCTAGGCATTCCGTTAATTTTGTGAATGGGTAAGTTTCGTCAGGGTGTGAAGAAATATAGAGCTGAGTATCATCAGCATAACAGTGAAAACTAATTCCATGCTTCCTAATGATATCTCCCAAGGGTAGCATGTACAGAGTGAACAGCAACGGTCCTAGTACTGAGCTACAAACTGATAACGGTCAGATAAGTATGATTTAAACCATGCTAATGCAATTCCACTAATGCCAAAATCATTTTCTAGTCTATTTAAAATAATGTTGTGGTCAATAGTAGCAAATGCAGCACTAAGATCGAGTAACACTAATAGCGAGATACAACCACGATCGGATGATAAGAGCAAATCATTTGTAACTCTAATGAGAGCAGTCTCAGTACTATGGTATGGTCTAAATCCTCGCAGATATAATTTCTTTCTAAAAAGGAACATAGTTGTGAGGATACCGCCTTTTCTAGTATCTTTGACAGAAAAGGTAGATTCGAGATCGGCCTGTAATTGACTAATTCTGTATGGTCAAGTTGCGTTTTTTTAACAAGCGGTTTAATCATAGCCAGCTTAAAAGTTTTTGGTACGTATCCTAATGACAAAGATGAATTAATGATATTAAGAAGAGGATCTGACCTCTGGAAGCATCTCTTTCAGTAGCTTAATCGGTATAGGGTCTAACAAACATGTAGTCGATTTAGATGATTTAACGAGTTTAGAAAATTCTTCCTCTCCTATAGCAATGAATGAATAGATTTTTTCCTTAGGGAGACTACAGTGCACTCCCTGATGCGATACTGTTGTAGACGGTTGCATAGTTGTAATTTTCTCCCTGATATTATCAATCTTATAAGTGAAGAAGTTCATAAAGTCATTACTGCTGTGCTGCTTGAAAACGTACTCGGTTACTAACGTAACCTCTGTTCTCTCTAGAGAGGGAACGAGTATTGCGTAAGCTAGCTTACGCTGCGGGAAAGTCTCCTTTCACGAGATACTGAAGCCAAAAATTATCCTAATTTTTTAAACTTTGTCAACGCAGTGCGGCAGCCTGCAGACCTAGGGCAAGCGAATCGCGTGCCCATTGGCTGCTCTGCGGCAACTGCAGCAGCCTATGGCTGAGCCTTGCGCGTGACGTCACGTCCAATGAGCGCGCTTGGCGCGCTTAGTGCGTCACAGCCCTTCATTAGGGGTGTGGCTTAGAGTATATAAGCAAGGAACAGAGGCTGCTTCGCTGGTTTCTGTCGCATGAAGCGAAAATGAGCTCGTGGCGAGAGCACGGCGGGTTACGCAATACTCGTTCCCTCTCTAGAGAGAACAGAGGTTACGTTAGTAACCGAGTACGTTCTCTTACGAGAGGTTCTCTCGTATTGCGTAAGCTAGCTTACGCTGCGGGAACACCTTTGTCAACGCCGTGCGCGCGCCCAGCATCCTGAATGAATCCCGTGGGAAGCCCAGGGAACGCGAAACGGAGCTGGGCGGCCAGATACCACAGTACACAAGCACATAATATGGGGCAGGGAGCGGCACAGCCGGTCCAACCAACACTTCCATATAGTGTAGCTCAACCAGTAGAGCTAAATCAGCAGCGTAGCCCGCGCACAGACAGTGGGCTGGCTTACGCGAGACTTAGACTGATAGCACTTTGGCCTGCAAAGCGGGAACTTCCAGGTTGTAAAACCTAACAAATGTGGAGGGGGAGGCCCAGCCCGCCGCTGCACAAATGTCATGAATGGGAATCCCACTGGACCACGCCCACGATGAGGCCATGCCTCTGGTGGAGTGTGCCCGAATGCCCAAGGGGCACTGCAGGTTTTTAGATGCGTAAGCAGCTGCGATAGCATCGACTATCCATCTGGACAGAGTGTGTTTCGAGGCGGCGAGACCCTTGGTGCGCCCACCAAACGAAACAAAAAGCTGCTCTGAACGCCTGAAGGCGGCGGAGCGCGAAATATAGCTTCTCAGCGCCCTAACTGGGCAGAGGAGGTGACTATCTGCCTCGCAGCCAGTAATCGGCAGGGCTGAGAGGGAAATGACCTGCGCTCTGAAGGGAGTGCCCAAAATTTTTGGGACGTACCCATGCCTCGGTCTGAGAATAACTTTAGAGTCATTAGGTCCGAACTCGAGGCACGCAGCGTTAGTGGATAACGCGTGAAGGTCTCCCACACGTTTTACTGAAGACAGTGCCATCAGAAAAACGGTTTTGAGCGTGAGGTATTTCATATCCACAGTTTCTAAAGGTTCAAAGGGATGTGCTTTCAGTGCGTCTAAGACCAGTGAAAGATCCCACATAGGAACCGAAGGGGGTCGCGGGGGGTTCATCCTCCTCGCTCCTCTAAGGAAGCGGATGACCAACTCGTTCCTTCCTAATGCGCGGCCCGGCTCTGACACAGAGAGCGCTGAAATGGCCGCGACATAGACTTTGAGCGTGGAGGGGGACCTGCCCGCGTCCAGTAGCTCTTGAAGGAAACACAATACTTGCGAGACCCCACATGTCTGTGGATTGAGCCCTTTGGTAGTGCACCATTTGTTAAACACAGACCATTTAGACGTGTAGAGCCGCCTCGTGGAGGGGGCTCTAGATTGTATGATCGTGTTCATCACCCCTTCTGGTAGATCAGCATGTAGTTGTTGAGGCTCCACGCATGCAGAGACCAGTGCTCTGGGTGGGGATGCCAAATCGAGCCGCGGGCTTGAGAGAGAAGGTCTCTCCGCACCGGAATCGGCCAGGGGGCTGAGTCTGCCAATTGTATGAGTTCCGGGAACCAAGCTTGGTTCTCCCAGAACGGGGCTATGAGGAGCACTGTGTGGCGCGCTTTCCTGACTCTCTCGATGACCTGAGGCAGCAGAGAGACTGGCGGAAACGCATATAGCGGGCCGCTGGGCCAAGACTGGGCCAGCGCGTCCTCGCTCTTTGAAAAGAACGCTGGGCAGTGTGCGTTGTCTATTGACGCAAAGAGGTCGACTTTCGCTCTGCCAAAGCGGCGCCACAGCGACTGGACTGTTTGAGGGTGTAGAGACCACTCCCCAGGGGGAACGTTGTCCCTGGACAGTCTGTCAGGGCCCTCGTTCAGATGGCCAGGCACATGCGATGCTCTCAGGGAGCGCAGAGAGTGCTGAGCCCATACGAGGAGGCGTTCCGTCAGGGCGCAGAGTTGCTTTGATCTGACACCGCCCTGGCGGTTCACATAGGCCACTACTGAAGTGTTGTCCGTGCGGACTAGAACATGGTGACCACGGAGGAAAGGGAGGAAGTGCATGAGCGCTTTCTCGACCGCGAGCATCTCTAGACAGTTTATGTGTAGGAGATTCTCCTGGTCTGACCAGTGGCCAAAGACCGGTCTGCCTTCGAAGAGCGCTCCCCAACCTAGGTTGGACGCGTCTGTAGAGACAACTTTCCGGTGTGAGACCACTCCCATATTCACTCCCGTGTGATACCATTCGGCTGCTAGCCAGGGCTGCAGGGCTGAGACACAGACCTGAGTCACTCTGATTAGCGAGCCGCCGGTTGCCCAGGCTCGATGGGATACGCGCGTTCTCAGCCAGCGTTGAAGCGGGCGCATGCGCAGTAAACCCAACTGAAGCACTGCTGCAGCTGAGGCCATATGCCCCAGAATGCGCTGAAATGCCTTCAGGGGAACCCGGTTGCCTTCTTTGAAGGATGCAGCGAGGCGCTGGATGCGGCGCGCGCGCTGCTCCGTCAATCTGGCCGTCATCGCCACCGAGTCCAGTTCTATTCCGAGAAAGGAAATCGACTGCCGGGGCGAGAGCGAGCTCTTTGTCCAGTTGACCGCTAGACCCAAAACCTCCAGGTGGTCGAGTAGCGCTGTTCTGTGAGACATAAGTTCTGTCTCTGACTGCGCTAGAACGAGCCAATCGTCCAAGTAGTTCAGAATTCGCATTCCCTGACTCCTCAGGGGAGCGAGAGCCGTGTCCATGCATTTCGTAAATGTACGGGGTGCTAAAGACAGGCCGAACGGCAGGACTGTGTATTGATAAGCTCGACCGTCGAAGGCGAATCTCAAAAATGGCCTGTGACGGGGAGTTATCTGGATCTGGAAATAAGCGTCCTTCAGATCGAGAGAGATAAACCAGTCTCCTGGGCGAATTTGCGCGAGGATCTGTCTGGTTGTAATCATCCTGAACGGCCGTCTCATGAGGGCTTTGTTCAGATGTCTCAGATCTAAAATAGGTCTTAATGCTCCGTCCTTCTTGGGAACGAGGAAGTAACGGCTGTAAAAGCCTGACTCGCTCAGAGAAGGATGCACCTGTTCTATGGCCCCTTTTCGCAGCAGCTTTGTTATCTCTGCTTGAAGCAGATGTGCTGTTTCCAAACTCACTTTCGTTTCCGTCTGCGCTAGAAAGCGCGGAGGGCGACGAGCAAATTGGAGCGAATAACCGTGTCTTATGGTGTTGAGCACCCATTCTGACGCGCCCTGAATAGCCTCCCATGCTTTTGCATGCATAGCTAGGGGTCGAATGGTCTCTGGGTTCAGATCGCCGCGTTGCGCGGGATGGGGAACCTGTATCAGAGAAGACGGGGCGGCGCGCGCGCCGCCGATGCTCGGACACGAGGGCAGAAGAACAGGGCTGGCCGACTGTGCAGAATTTAGTAGCTCGATCTCGGACGATGGAGCGTGAACTGCTGTCAAACAACCCAGGCGCGAGGGCGGCGTGGGGATTATGGTGTCTGAAAGTGGGCGCGCGTGCTCGTGAGCTGGCGCGGGATATGCACTTATGACACGGCCAGTGTTTGGGGGCTTTATGAGGTTTGCAACCTGTCTGGCAGAGCGGGCAGTGGGCAGGTGTGAGCACAGGGCTGTGGGCACATTTCCTACACTTGATGCTCGAGCGGAAAGTTTCCGCTTTAAGAGATAGCGCTCTGGACGCGTTGCCATGGGAACCTGGTCTGTGTGAGGCAGTGAGCACACGGGAGTGGGCACTTTTTCTACACTTAAAACCCCTGCGGCTTGAGCCGTAACAATTTGAGGTAACTGAGTGACAGAGCGAGCAGCGAGTAGTTGTGAGCACGGAAGTGTGGGCACTTTTACTACATTTAGTGCTCGAGCGGTGTGAGGCCGCTTTATGAGAGAGCGCTCTGGGCGCGTTACCATGGGGATTGCACTTGTGTGAAGCAGTGAGCACATGGGTGTGGGCACATTTTCTACACTTAAAGCACTTATACTCTTTTTGAGATTTATCTGGGTCGCCGTGAAAACGGCGTTTGTGTGCAGGCGAGCGAGTGTAATTACTGGCTCGTTGGCTGCGGTGTGTGCTGCTGCAGTAGCCTGAACATAGGGGACTGACAGAGCTGTGCGTTTTGATGGCGGTCCGGCCGTAGCGGGACTCAACCATCTTTTCCTCCTTGCGGATGCTAGGAGGACTTCGCGGGCTCGGGCTTCAACGCGATCTTGGACCGCGGGCCCCGTGGGGGCGGCGGTCTGTGACGGCTGGTCGAGCGCGACCTGGGGCGATTGCCCTGGCGCCGCTGCGAAGCGTTGGGGGGCCTGGAAGAGCGCTGGTTAGAGCTGCGCACAGGAGGCTGAGTTTGAGGGCGGCCTGTGGCTGAGCTCGAACGGCGGGGCAGGAAGAGGTCCATCGCCTGCGACGCCTTCTGTACCTCAGAGAACCGATCCACAATTCCGCTGACCGCAGGGCCAAAGAGGCCGGTGGGCGAGAGTGGTGCGTTGAGAAACACAGCGCGCTCTGACTCACTCATGTCCGCGAGCGTCAACCATAGATGTCTGTCGATGACGGTGAGCGCGGCCATGGATCTGCCGATGGCTTGAGCAGCGGTCTTGGTAGCGCGCAGCGCGAGATCCGTAGCGCTGCGGAGATCGGTAAAGGCAGACTGATCCGAGCCCTTCTCGTCCAGTTCACGGAGGAGGTCGGCTTGAAGGATCTGAAGAATAGCCATTGAGTGCAGGGCGGAAGCAGCCTGGCCGGAGGCGGCGAAAGCGCGGCCGGCGAGAGCTGAAGTGGTCCTGCAGGCTTTAGACGGCAGGGCAGACTTTGAGCGCCATCTAGCAGACGGCGGGCAAAGGTGCGTTGCCACAGCATCCTCAACGGCGGGGATGCCGTTATAGCCGTTCTCGGCGGCTCCGTCCACCTGGGAGAGAGCCGAGGAGACTGGCGAGCGGAGTCTGGTGGAGAACGGAGCGTTCCAGGACTTAGAGAGCTCGGCGTAGAGCTCAGGCAGGAAGGGTGCTGACCTAGAGGCAGGCGCAGGGCGGCGGCTAGGCAGAAAAAACCCGTCAAGGCGATTGGGCTCCGGCTCCTTAGGTGGAGACCAATCCAGTCCCATTCTCTCGACCGCTAAAGTGAGGAGGCGGAGAAGCTCTGCGTCAACACTAGCGCGGGTTCGAGAAGACTCCAGAGTAGAGGGGGCGGAGCGGTGAGAGCCCGACCACTCCTCGCTGTCAGACGCGAGCAGAGAGCAGCTGTCAGCGGCATCATCTGCATCATCCCCCAGGGCGACGGCAGTGCGGGCAGTGGCCGGCCGCTGCGCGTCGGAGAAGGGTGGGGGGGAAGGAGAGAGCGAGGCTCGCGGGAGAGGTTCCGGCGAGCGCTCAGCTGTAGCGTCCAGTTCCGGCGGCCTTTGAGAGCGACGCTTTTTCTTTCGTGGCCCGGAAGAAGCGGCCGGAGAAGATGGAGTGTCTTCGAATTTAGCGAGTCGAGCCCGTAGGGTCGACATCGGTAAATCTTCACACTATTCGCAGCCGCCCTCGGAGAGAGCGCGAACAGCGTGGTCAAAACCCAGGCAGAGAGCGCACAGCACGTGGCGGTCTCCGTCGCTGAGCGAGGCTCTGCACGAGCCACAGGATGTGCGAGGCATTTGAAACAACGCCTCGCGCTCTTTTAGATGCAAGTGTGTCGCGGCGGACACACACACACACAAAACAGAGCAGAAAAAGGATATAAGTGCCGGATGGCGCAGCAGGCAGGGAAGGCTGAAGGCGGCGAGCGGCCGGCGTCCTCAGGCTGAGATCCTCGGCGTGCTGGTCGCTGGATTCAACGGCGGCTTCCTCGGAGATCAGCGATGCGAAGAGCTTCGCTGAAGAGACAGAAATCAGCGAAGCAGCCTCTGTTCCTTGCTTATATACTCTAAGCCACACCCCTAATGACGGGCTGTGACGCACTAAGCGCGCCAAGCGCGCTCATTGGACGTGACGTCACGCGCAAGGCTCAGCCATAGGCTGCTGCAGTTGCCGCAGAGCAGCCAATGGGCACGCGATTCGCTTGCCCTAGGTCTGCAGGCTGCCGCACTGCGTTGACAAAGTTTAAAAAATTAGGATAATTTTTGGCTTCAGTATCTCGTGAAAGGAGACTTTCCCGCAGCGTAAGCTAGCTTACGCAATACGAGAGAACCTCTCGTAAGAGAACTTCTGAGCTTGAAGCTTTATTTTTTTGTTAGTTTAGCCACTGTTTCAAATAAATACCTAGGGTTTTGTTTATTTTCTTCTAATAGGGTTAAAAAATAAGCAGATCTAGCAGCTTTTAAGGCATCTCTGTATGCAATCAAGCTCTCCTTCGATGAAATGCGAAATACCTCTAGTTTTGTTTTCTTCCAGTTGCGCTCCATTTTTCTGGCTGCTCTCTTAAGGGCCTGAGACTGCTCATTGTACCACAGTGTTGGACTATTTTCTTTAATCTTCTTTAAGCGCAACGGAGCAACTGTGTTTAAAGTGCTGGAAAAGAGAGAGTTAAAATTTTCTGTCGCAATATCGAGTTCTTCTAAGCTATCTGGGATGCTGAGATGATGAAACTGATCAGGAAGATAATTAATAAAGCAATCTTTAGTGACAGAAGTGATAGGTCTAATAAATTTGTAACACGGAGTCGGCTTTGCAGCCTTGGCTAAATGAAGTTTACATAAGACTTGATACATGATTATGACAATGAGTAGGTCCTGACACATGTTGTCTAACTCCAATAGAGTTAAGAATGTCTTTAAATGCCAATCCCAATGCATATTTTTCGTTATCTACATGTATATTAACCAACAATTAGGACTTTATCTGCAGCCAGTAATAACTCTGATAGAAAATCAGCAAATTCTTTAATAAAGTCTGTATGGTGCCCTGGTGGCCTGTATACAGTAGCCAGCACAAATCTCAAACGTGATTTATCATTTACACTATATATTGCTATATTAAACACCAACACTTCAAAATAATTATATTTGAAACTAGACTTCTTAGTAATTTTGAAAATATTACTATAAATTACAGCAACCTCCCCCTTTGCCTTTCAGACGAGGTTCATGTTTATAGCAGTATATCTTGTTGGGTGGACTCATTTAAAGTAATGTAATCGTTTGGTTTTAGCCAGGTTTCTGTCAAACACAGCACATCTAGGATATAGATAGATAGATAGATAGATAGATAGATAGATAGATAGATAGATAGATAGATAGATAGATAGATAGATAGATAGATAGATAGATAGATAGATAGATAGATAGATAGATAGATAGATAGATAGATGCCTTTATTCATCCCCACAGGGGAAATTCAGATGTCCAGCAACCTACAGTGTGTGCTGTTACCAACAAACATTCTCACTACAAGACACTCATAAAAACACACAAAGAGTCACAAAACAATTAGTAGAAAATAATTGATGCACTTCAATCAGATCCATTATGCAATCTAATGGCAGCCGGAACAAATGACCTCCTGAACCTCTCAGTCCTGCAGCTCATGGAAAGGAATTGGTTACTGCGGCTACTTTGCTGAGCAGCCACAGTGTCATGCAGTGGGTGGCTTCTGTTTCTGAGGATGGATTTCATCATGCTCCTCATTCTTCCCTCCAACAAATCTCCTACAGAGTCCACCCTCCTCCCCAACACTGACACACACTTCCTGACCAGTTTGTCAAGTCGGTTCCGATCCCTGGCTGTCATACAGCTGCCCCAGCACCCCACAGCAAAGAACACTGCACTGGCCACAACCGACTGATAAAAAAGGTACAGCATCTCATTACAGACTTGGAAGGATTTTAGCTTCCTGAGAAAAAAGAGTCTGCTCTGACCTTTCCTGTATGCTGCATTTACATGTACTGACCAGTCCAATTTATGGTCCAAGTGGACTCCCAGATATTTATACGTCTGGACCACCTCAATGCCCTCCCCCTCAATTACCACAGGTAGATGGTGTGACTCATAGGCGCCGATACCGTGGGTGCTCCGGGGCTCGAGCACCCACGGAAAATACCGAGCACCCACGGAAAATACCGAGCACCCACGTGTGCCAAACTGCCAGTTACATTCATTTAAAATTAAACATTGCAGTTGGTGCTATGTGAAGCGTCTGTCACACTGTGATTGGTTATGTCGCACGTTCCTCCTGAAGAATTAACCGCAATGGTGAGTCAACAAATATATTTTTTACTGTGTGGACTTGTGTGACCGAGTCCTGCACGGGTTCAGGTGACCCACAAATTTTGCTCAAACGGGTGCGGGTTGGGTCGGACACGGGGGAAACACGGGTCTAAACACGGGTCTAAACACGGGCTTAAAACAATCACGTGTAAACGTAAAACATATATATGCACATTTTTAGGAACACATCTACAAAAATATGCCTGTATTTCAAGTTAATAAAATAATTTAAAATCCACATTAGTTTATTTGTGCCCACGCGACACGCCCTCCCAGGAGTCTCTATACCTACTTTCACTTTTAAAAAGTCATCATAACCGCGCGCGCGATCTGCTTGCAGTCGTCGAGATGGATGCTGAGGAGGTGAAGAAAAGAATAGCTAGTGGATATGGTAAAGTTGTCGACAAAACTGAAGAAAACAATGTTGTGAAAGGCTTGCTGCATGCATTTTCGGATAGCCGCAAATGTGGAACTTCATCGCTGAGGAAGCACGCAGATAACTGTTACTGTGGTAACAAACCAAGCCGTTCTATCGAACAGTATTTGTCAAATTTAACACTGTTCAGTATGTGTGGTGTGCAGGGCGTGTTTGAACCCAACATTGTCAGATGTAGGCTAGACGAAATTGCGTGGCAGATATAGTATTGTAGCCGCGTCTGTTCGACTGGTAAAATGTTATAAGGCTACTCAGTTTTGTGGTAATGTTAGCCATGTTCTTCATGTACCGGATGAAGTTGTCATTGTGTTAATGGTTGTGTGATAACTTCTGTATGATCTGGCAATAAACAATAACATTTTTGTAAGTGTGTCTATAATGTGATAGTATAAACTGATTTTATTTCGGGTCGGGTCGCGGATTTAAATTAGTGCTGCCCCAGCTAGCAGGGAACGTTCTCAGAACTTTCGCTAACATTCCCTACAAGTTTGGTTAATGTTCTAAAGAAAACATTTGAATGTAATGTTTACCGAACATTTTAAGGATGTTTTCTCATTTAAAAAAATGTTCCTATAACGTTATATGAAAACTAAGATATAACATTTTAACTGCAACATTCAAAAGATGTTTTGGGAATGTTTCTGAAATAACAAGTTGTACTATGATCTCAAAATATCATTGTCCCTATGTTTCATTATAACGAAAGAAGAACGTTCTCTCTGTCACGTTAGGAAAACGTTTTGAGGATATCATTGAGAGATGAGATGTTGAATGTTCTTTATAAAACGTTATTTTAATGTGACGAGTTAACAAAATTATAACATTTTATTTGCAACATTTTGAGAATATTTTGGGAATGTTGTTAAAGTTAAAGTTTGTACAATGATCTCAATATAACATTGTCCCAATGTTTCATAAAAACAAAAGAAGAACATTCTCTCTGTCACATTTGTAGAATATTTTGAGGATATCATTGAGAGATGAGATGTTGAATGTTCTTTATAAAATGTTCTTCTAATGTGACGAGTTAACACAATTAGAACATTTTACCTGCAACATTTTGAGCATATTTTGGGAATGTTGCTAAAGTTAAAGTTTGTACAATGATCTCAATATAACATTGTCCCAATGTTTCATGATAACAAAAGAAGAACATTCCACTTGCAACATTTTGAGCATATTTTGGGAATGTTGTTAAAGTTAAAGTTTGTACAATGATCTCAAAATAACATTGTCCCAATGTTTCATAAAAACAAAAGAGGAACATTCTCTCTGTCACATTAGGAAAATGTTTTGAGGATATCATTGAGAGATGAGATGTTGAATGTTCTTTATAAAACGTTATTTTAATGTGACGAGTTAACACAATTATAACATTTTATTTGCAACATTTTGAAAAAATAAAATAAAGCCACTGTAAACTTTATCATCACATATTATACTGTTACATATTAATGCTATCATATTTTGTGCAGGCATTAGCTTACTTCATTGTCACTGCTAAATACCTAAGTATAGTGGTATCCCACAATGTTTCCCACTGACACACCCCTAACTCTTCAAGATCAGGGTTAAAGAAAATCCTGAGCTTCCTACTCATATTCTCATCATTGTGGTGGCGTTCAACTTGTAAATACGATCTTTATGACATGACTTGAATGCACCAATAGCTCTAGCTTAATTAGGGACAATCCATACAAACACTCTTTGCTAAAATACATTACAGACTGTCACAGTAAGAAGTTATTCGTCCTGTATCAACGCTAAAGGCCTAACCACTGCAGTCAACACCTTGGAGTATCCATGCTGTTAAATAAAAGTCTGTAGACAAGGGTTAGGGTTAGGGTTAACCTTAACCCTTAATTTCTAACCCAGACCCGGTTTCACAGAGTTTAGATTAAGCCAGGATTAGGCCTTAGTGCATTTAATTAGCTTTTAAAAATGTGCCTTAGAAAAAAGAAAAAGAAACATTACTGGTGTGCATCTTGAGACAAAACAATGGCACTGACATATTTTAAGATATGTCAGTGCAAGTTGCTTTCAGGTAAAACAGCTCAAACGTGCATTTTAGTCTGGGACTACAGGCTTAAACCTTGCCTGTGAAACCTGGGGTATATGTTGCAACTTGTATAGAATTATGCCAATGTTACCAAAGTGTTGTGTTGGACAGAGGATTTACCCTAAACCAACAGGTTGTGTAACTGTGCCACACAGGGTGAAAAGCAAGTTGACATTATTAGGCATAAGAGTGTTTCTAAAGGAAAGGTCAATATTTTGTTAAAGTGAAAAAGGATCATTATGGGTCACATGAATGTAACTCTAATGTTACCATGATACCAATCCATTAGTTTTTCATGTAGGTAGGTATACAGAATTGTATATGAATAGCCTACATATGCAATGTTTGCTCTGTTTAATATATAATATGTTTGCTCTTTTAAACTGCTGTTTGGCAGAGCAGTGGTAAATATATGTTGTTATACATGGTATATATTATTTGTGTAATTTATTATTATTATTTATATGTTATTGTAAGTTTATTTATTTTTTATCATGCACTGCAATGAAGACACCATTTAACCAATTGATTAAATATAACAGCCAGCTTACAAATACAACTAAATAAATAGCCGTGCACATTTTTTTCATATTCTTTCTTTTAAAACATGTAATCTTTTCCTGTAATTGCAATGTTACCACATTATTGGCTGTCTCTTCGAGTTGTTTTGAGCATGATTGGCTATTCAGACTGTCATCCAGGAATCTGGCCAATGGCAGCTATGCGCGCCTTTTACTGGTCAAGTTTGAAGTTTGAATATTCGTCTGTTAGAGTGAGAGTGTGTGTGTGTGCGCGCTGCTGCTGCTCGGGAGGATCTTCAGTACTAGCCTCCTTCGGTTCTGTGGCTTTTACATTGTTTAAAACATGGATTATTTTGCATCGTACTGTTACATTTTTATTTTGAGCGAGTTGCGGGATGTAAATGGACAACAAATTTTAACAGCGTAGCCTACGTGTAACGGACATATTGCAATCTGCGGAAGGTAAATAACTTTATTTTATATAAAAATACATTCTGCTACATCAAAATATAGTGTGTTAAATTGAGAAGCTAATTTTAAATGCGACTAGAGCAATATCGATATTATGTCAATGTTTCAGGCTGCATGTGTAACGTTAGGCTAAATATTGTCAGCTAAGTTAGTTTTTGATAAAAATAAATAAAAATAAACCTCAGCATAGTCTGAGCTTTACAATGAGTGAACTGAGAACATTGTGTCTTTATACAGAGAGGAACTCGAACCACCCCAGATAGCAATTACATGTGGGCCGCATGTGGGTATTATCTGGCACATATGGCCTAGATGTGGCATGGCTGAACAGATATGGGCCAAATCGTAGCCATATTTGTTTTGCCATAACTTTAAAATCTGCGGGAAATGCTCTCTTGGTTCACAACTGATTTTGAGGTATATGGCCCAGATAACAACGAACACATGAGGACCATATGTGGTATGTGCTATGGCACACAGTGAGAAACACCGACTTGTGGTAAACATTTGGCTTATACGTGGAAAAACACAGGAATCCTGAAATCAAGTGCGGCAAACATCCGCCGTTCCACACCTCAGGTTGCTCTGCATCTTCCCTCCTATTGGTGGAGAGACTACGGCGCGAGTTTAACTGCGACGCTGGCCAGCTCAGCTGAAGCCTTTTACTCTGCTTTCCTCACGACTGTGTACATTCAGGTAAGTGATGTTTTGGCATTTTAAAGTCATATAAATGAAATATGCAGCATTATGTGTCAATATTGCATGTTATTATGCGTTTAGTTATTCGTTCCATCGAGGAAGGGGTTGAACTAGCTAATATTTTCCTCAGTTTACTGCTATAACTTACAATAAAGTTTAATGTAACTTAACCGTTAACTTTAGGCTATAGCAGTTCGCTGGTTTGCCGTTTTAAATTAAGATGTTTTTGTTTATAAATCAACAGCACACTGTCGTACACAATAAAATAGTATAGTTTGTCATTGTGTAGTAGCCTATTTGTGAATTAAGGCGACGCGGTCCAATGTCGGTGTTACTGTTTGTCAGAAAACCTAAATCCTAATTTGTGTTCACAATCATTCAACTAATCATAATAATATAAAAATGCCAAGAATAAACACATTAATACGTGTGCATTATTGTATGTATCTTTATTTAACTCTGAAATGATATTCAACCAAGACTTTTTCTCATGACCTTTCCCTCTTTAAAATTAAAGTTGTAATGTTAACGTTAGGCTATTAGTGTCAAGGTGTCAAGTCACAATACCAAAATTATGACTTTAGATACAATACCTGAACATTAACATGAACTAATAATGAACTGCACTTCTACTGCATATATTAATGTGTTAATGTTAATTTCAACATTTACTAACACATTCAATATACATTTTTTTACTTGTTAACTTTAGTATGCACTGTGAACTAACATGAACAAACAATGAATTGCTGTATTTCTGTTAACTATCAATTAATTGAGCAGCCATTCACTGCCATTATAAAGCTTGGAAGAGGCAGGACATTTTTATAATTACTCTAATTTCTCACGATATAGTTTACCATGCTATGGTATACTGTCATACCACCCAGCCCTAATGTGTGGTATGGGTGGGGCAATGACAATCATTTCCATATTAAAAACCTAGAAAATATGGTTTCAGATATGGAGTAAATAATAGTTTATAGTTCATTGAATATAAAAGCACTTTCATTTTAGGGTGGTCTATTTAAATGCATATTTCAACCACTTACACAATGTTTTTTTTTCCTATCTGATTACCTATCTGGGTCTGGTTGGTGGCTTTGACCTGGAAGACACTGTGTGGAGAGTGCTGAAAGACACTTTTACAACTGCTGTGGCACGTTATGAATTGGAGAGAAGTCAATGGGAAGATTGGTGTCCAACGCCTGGTCGTAAAGGAAGTTGTCATTGGTGAGACCTTTTTTAGAAGTCACTTTTATTTGTATTGCACTTTGCACAATTCATAACTTTTCAAAACCGCTTTACAGAACATTGTATTTTTATTTCTGTTATCTCAGTATCGAACCAAACAACTTTTTTTGTCATTACCTGATCACATCCGTGGCTCACTTAAGTGACTGCATTTTTTTATTTAGAAGTTTTATGTTTTGTTTTTAAAGAAAGTTATTTTTTATATATTGCGAATCATATTGTTTCAATCATACATTTTAAAGCTGTAATCACAATATAAGATTATCATTCTGTCAAAGTCTCATACCAGCGCATGCCTACAACTATCTGTATTTAGTTCATTATCACTGTGTATTTAAAAGGTTAGTTCACCCAAAAATGAAAATTCTGTCAGTAATTACTCACCCATGTTGTTCCAACCCCCGTAAGACCTTTGTTTATCTTCGGAACACAAATTAAGATATTTATGATGAAATCTGAGAACTGTCTCACTCCTCCATAGGCTTCTCTGTTATTGAAACTTGCCAGCCCAGAAAGTTAGTAAAGACATTGTTAAAATAGTCCAAGAATACAGTGGCTGAACCTTAAGTTTATCAAGTGTCGAAAATACTTTTTGTGCGCAAAACAAGCTAAAATAAAGACTTTATTCAACGTAGTGTAACAGCGCTTCTGTGTTGTACGTCAGAACGTAGACTCACGACTGGCCAGCATCCCACACATGACCAGCGTCGGCCAATAGTGAGTCTACGCTCTGACGTACAACCCAGAAGTTGGAAAAACTTGAGGGTGATTACAGATAGAATTTTCATTTTTGGGCGAACTAACCCTTTATGTTCCTCCTTGCATTCAGTACTTGGCCCATTATTGTTTGTGTGTTTCTGCTTCCAAATTGTCTCGCATCATTGCAGATTATCTTGAGTTTATTTTGTGTTAGTAAAAACACTTATTTTTGTAGACTCTGTCTTTGGACTAAAACATGACATTAATGCTATCTGTGTTGGTGTGTTTTTACATTAGAGTGTGCATGTCTTTTTTTAAAAAAAGAAGCAGAATACATGCAGTGCTGTAAATTTTAACCGGTTGTTGGTGCAAAAGTATTCTAAAAATCGAAATAATTTGTCATAAGGAATTACGGTATAATTCTGGCCCACATATTGAAAAATACAATTTGCAATTCCTTTTGAAAATTTACTGGAAAAAAACTTTCATACAGTGGTAATTCAGAGGTGTTTAATTTGTTAATAATTGCAATTAAAATATTAAAGGATATTTACATTAATGATTTTTTTTAATTCTCCTGCAGCTCTAGCTTCCAGGTTGTATTGCTGCTAACATTATTTAAATTCTTCTTTATTGCAGGTGCAGTCAGGCAGAATCCCCTTACTGGAAAAGATCAACACATTGCCGACCCTCATTGGAGACTTCTCTGCACATCAACATCAACTCTTTACCTTTCAAGTTTGCTTTAACTTTCTCAATTTCTCTTTAAAGTTCTCTTTACCAACTGTGATTTATTTGTATTACTCTCATTGGACTAATTAAACATAACATTAATACAAGCTTTGATCGAGTGTTTTGAACTTTGGTGTAAAAAATTAGCTTTGAATGCTATTTATATTATTAATTTGTATTCTTGAATGGTTTCAACTGAATTCTACTTAAAATAAGTACAACTGAGTAGCTGTAATTATGTTTTCTTAAATGTTTTCAACTGAATACTACTGTAATTATTAAATTCAACTTGTTGCTGTAATTATATTTATTTTGATAAATGTTTTCAACTGAATACTACTGTTATTATTCAACTCTTGCTGTAATTATATTTATTTTTATGAAATGTTTTCAACTGAATACTGCTGTAATTAAGTACAACACTTTAGCTGTAATTATTTAAATGCTTGTCAAAATAAATAGTTTTGAGTACATTTGTTGTTGAGTGTTTAATTTACCTGTGAGTTAAGACTTAAAATACTGTCAGCTGCATGTGGGCCACATAAGGGCCGTTAGATTTTAACAGAACTCAACCATACTAAAGTTGCATACCAGGCCCACATATGGGCCACATGAATTTGTAGTATTTGGCTCATGCTTGGTGGAGTTATGGCAGTCCTTTGGTTCAGTTCTGGCAAAGGAGATGTGGGCCATATCTGGGCCGGCAAACACAAACTAATCTGGGCCACAGCTCAGCTGTTTATCTGGCCCACATCTGTGCCAAAGGTAATTTGCTGACTGGGACACTATGAAAACTAGGCTTTTGAATGATCGCGGGATATCGGCCTAACGTTACCGTCAAAATTATGAGTCATCATCATAAATAATATGTTTTTGAGCTGGTGAGTAAAAATTTGCAAGCTTTTTATGTCTCTTTTAGTAAGTAAATACAAATAGCTAATAATATTGCTGTATGTGTGTGTTTCCCATTATCCAGGAATTTTGGGAATAAATTATCCAGCCACATGATCTTCAGTTGCGGTGAGTATTGTCATAGTAAAATACACGTGAAATAGAGGCAGAACATGTAAACTCTGCTCAAAGGCACACTGGTCCAAACCCTCCAGTCAAAATTGTACCTGTCTTCTTGATATGAGTTTTTATGGGCCTAGCTGACCCAAACATAAATGTCCTTTCAAAATGAAATTATTTTCAAACCTGTATGACTTCTGTGAAACACAAGAATGTTGGGAATAAAACAACATTGGAACCCATTTTATGGAAACAAATGTTCCCAATGTTTCATGATAACAAAAGAAGAACATTCTACTTGCAACATTTTGAGCATATTTTGGGAATGTTGCTTAAGTTAAAGTTGTACAATGATCTCAATATAACATTGTCCCAATGTTTCATATTAACAAAAGAAGAACATTCTCTCTGTCAAGTTAGGGAAATGTTTTGAGGATATCATTGAGAGATGAGATGTTGAATGTTCTTCATAAAACGTTCTTCTAATGT
This sequence comes from Rutilus rutilus, assembly GCA_021464565.1. Classification (NCBI taxonomy): domain Eukaryota; kingdom Metazoa; phylum Chordata; class Actinopteri; order Cypriniformes; family Leuciscidae; genus Rutilus; species Rutilus rutilus. The sequence continues at coordinate 401,396 of JAJAQA010000027.1, read as the reverse complement.
GACAAGTTAACACAATTAGAACATTTTACTTGCAACATTTTGAAAAAATAAAATAAAATAAACCTCAGCATAGGAGCTTTACAATGAGGGAACTGAGAACATTGTGTCTTTACAATTAAACAACATTGGAACCCATTTTATGGAAAAAACAAAACAGTGAAGTCATTTCTCAAGATATCTTAATTAAGGTTATACAAAATAAATTCATACAGTTTTGGAACAACATGGAGTACCGGTAAATAATGATAGAGAGTCTATTTTTTGGATGAGCTGTTCTTTTTAGGACATGTTCCCAGGGTCCTTTGCTAAATTAACCATGGTTTTTATAATAGTAAAGTGTAGAAACAATATTTTTATGGTGGATTGATTACAATAATTTATTACCATTTAGTTAGTGTTGCAAAACCATGGTTAATGTTAGTAAGGGTTCTCCAGATTTATATAGCCTAACACTTAAGGAAAACATAAAAAATGGTCCTATGTCACCCAGATCAATAGTCTGTTAACACACATTAACACACTTTTTACATTTTCTTAAGATCAAGCATTGGACCAATGTTTACGGAGCAGAACAGGCACCAACAGAGAAACAAGTCCATCACTAGTAAGTATCCACTGCATTTTATAAAACCGTAGTCAATTTTAAACGCACAATGCACTCCAAAATAAAAATGATCTATTTTTTTCTCCCTCGTGCCAGATTTATATCTGTCCCAGATTTATATCTGACTTTCTTTCCACAGAGATTTTTAGAAAAATTATCATTAAAGAGAATCATATAAAGAGAAATGTGGGAGGAGCTTGAATTTATTGCCTAGCCCTGTTTGTTTGAACCGCGAGAGCCGTCAAAGCTTATGCTACTCCTATGTCATGCACCGACAAGAGCCTTTTATAGTCAACACGTCGGACGCAAGCAACTTGCAGTTTTGCCCCCACCAACAACGCATAGTATTGCATACAACGGTGCGTCGCGTATCAAAAACTGGGACGACTCATTTTTCTACTCATAGACGCATATGGCGGCCGAAGTGTAGTGATGCGTAGCCTTGCAGGCGCATATGCGTATCGATGCGTTGACTAACTCTTTGGGCGTAATTTGACTTGCATATGGATGTCTGCTGGAAGCTAGTTATTTAAGTCGATAAAATTATAAATATGGTAGGGCTGGGGGAATTAACACGTTAATCTTCGCGATTAATTTGAGATGCTTAACGAGTTTATAAAAAAAATGCAATTAACGCAGCACTTTTTTTGCCTCATTTTAATGACTTCCTGTTGCGGAAAAGGCTGCAAAATATGCCGTCCCGCCCCTCCGTGTTTGGCGATCAGGTTTTATTCTCGCGCAGCTTTCATGACCGGGTCTTTTCCGCTCCGCGCTCTCCATTCCGTGTGTGTGTGTCGGCGCACTGACACACACACACAACACTGAGCAAACATTGAGCTCTTTGCTCAATGTTCTGCTCCGTGTTTGCGCTGCGCGTTCTGCTCTGTCGTTAACGGCCCAAACGCTCCAATCATGTACCGATCACGCACTGGAAAAGCAAAGTCAAATAACGTGAAATTTCTCAGTAGTAGACTTCTGTGAAATAGCCCTACTGAGCTGGTATAGTCATGCTGACAACAATGGTAAAATTACCTGCTCTGATCACATGCTCTTGTAATAATAGCTTTGTAGGACTATGTTTTATTTTGATAATTAGAAAAAAATAATTATAATAATAAATTGTTAAATTTATTATGTTGATTGATTATTGAAAATAATAATATATTGATATATTGATGTTTAATATTATTTTAATACAGGGCTATTTTCTGTTCCTTTTTTTCCTTTTTGTTGTTTAATTAGGTTATTCTAAGTTTAAATATTGATGATTACAAGCTTGGGGGAAATGCAATTAATTGCATTTAATTACAGCAAATTGTGTAAATAATCAGTTACTTTTTTTAATCGATTCCCAGCCCTAAAATATAAAATATGGATATGTTTCTTACACAAACGCATCACTTCGCTTCACCTTTCGCCTTTATTAACCTGCCAGAGCCGTGTGGAGTACTTTTATCATGGATGGATGCATTTTTATGGACTTGTCAAAAAAATCCCACAGGGAGCTACAGAATAAGAAATCTTTGAAGTCCACTTTTTTACTGTCTGTTTCCATCAGTAAAATTACAGTTGTTTTTTTTCTCTCAGAATTGTGAGGCAAGAACACACAATTGCAAGAAAATATCAGAATTGTGAGCTGTCTTTTTTACTCATCTCAGAATTCACCCTTCGAGGGAGTTTGATTGACAGGTATTTTTTACATTTTTATTTTACCAAAAATATTTTTTTCTAAAAAAATTACACAAATTAAACGTTGAGACTTTGTTTCAACTTTCATATCAAAAGTAACCTGCTCTGTCTTGTCTCTGCGTTTAAACGTTTCAGCGTTTTTTCTGTGATCCGCAATGTATTTTTCATTGCGTGACAACATGATGTGTGGCGTGAGAGCGCCATGGCTTGTTGGACATAGCAACAGTAACTAAAGGGGGCGGGTCTTTGCAAATTGCATTAACCATGGCTGCCTGTTAATTATCACTGGACTACTTCGCTCTCGCATCTCCCAAAAGTATTTTATTTTTATTTTCTTGATTCCATTTGAATGGTTTAATTAAATTGCTATAACCAATTATTTAAAATGTAATGATTTAAGCAAAACGTTCTTCAAAGGTTAAACCAAACTTTTATTTGACGGATTGCCGTGTAGACCTTTGAGTTTCTCTGTGTTTTATGATATGATGATAGTTTTTCTCAAATGAAGCTAAAATGCTGCTGAAGTGACTCTCAGAGCAGCTGTATTGATGAAGTGCATTAATGTTCTCATATAGAAACGACAGCAAAAAAAAATAAGCCAGAATTGCTTTTTTTTCTCAGGTTTTACTAATTTATCCTGTGATTCTGACTTTCAAACGGCCAATTGCGAGTTTATATCTCGCACTTCTGAAAAAAAAAGTTTGAATTGTGATTCGCAATTACCTTTTTTAAAAATTGTATTCCATGGCGGAAACAAGCTTTCATATGCACAGACAGTAGCTCACATTTAACATGCAGATTGTGCGCACACAGAAACCTACTGGAGCACAAAAAGTTAGTGTCAACACTGTCCTGTGATTTCTCAATAAGAAACAGAAGTTATAGCATATTTTTCTTTCTGCTTTTGAAGGAACTAAAACTTACAGCTTAGCTAATAGCAAAGAGACGATTCACAGGTATGATTAAATCACACTAGAAATTGTTCTATCTCAAATGCAGTACTACTTTATCTGTATCTGATTTAAAACAAGCAGAAATCTGTAAGAAATGTAACAATCCATAGACAATATAACTGATGAAAATGAGCTGTTACATCAGAGCAAAAGCATCGTGGGCAGTGCTGTGACATGCTGCAGCTGTGCTCAAGGCTACCTGAGTTCGAGGTTCACACTTCTCAAGCCAAGTTTGTAGTTTGTTAAAATAATTTAGCCTCTAGTTGTGTTATTAAAGGGATACTCCACTTTTTTTGGAAATAGGCTCATTTTACAACTCCCCCAGAGTTAAACAGTTGAGTTTTACCGTTTTCGAATCCATTCAGCCGAGTTTCTGATATTTGGAAGAATATCAGTAACCAGACAGTTTCTGGTCTCATTGACTTCCATAGTAGGAAAAAATATATACTATGGAAGTCAATGAGACCAGAAACTGTCTGGTTACTGACATTCTTCTAAATATCAGAAACTCGGCTGAATGGATTCGAAAACGGTAAAACTCAACTGTTTAACTCTGGGGGAGTTATAAAATGAGCCTATTTCCAAAAAAAGTGGAGTATCCCTTTAACATGTATATAATGGATTAAGTATATGTTTTAAATTACAGAAACAAAATAGATACTCATAAGGTATCATATTTATACTTTTAAATAAACTAATCTAATTAATTTCTGATTAATAATTAGGCTGGCTAATTTTGAAAGTTTTCAAAGTCAATATTGCTTGTGATCTTAATATGTAATATGTATTTGTATTATTTTTGTTTACACTGTTGCATGATCTTCTTTTATAGGCTATGAGGAAAAACTCTACCATGCACACAGAGAATGGAGCTCAATTCTGCTAACTGGGATAGCAGCTGAAAAAGAAGAAGAGAAGAACAGTAGAACACCTATTAATGCAGATGACTTTATTCTTTTTCTGCAAGAACCAAGACAACCAAATACTGATGATGAGCGCTCTAAGCAAACAGCAGTCAAGACGTGTGATTGCACATTGGACTTTACTGAGTTCTTCATTTAATGTTGGGCATCTACTGTACGCAGAACTTCTAATAATTTATGTGAATGCCATTCATAAACCTGTTAGATTTTTGTTTTATTTTAGAGATTAATAAAATTGTATGTTTTAACAATGTTATAGCTAAGCATTTTTTTATGTTTAAGAGAACATTTTGGGAACAAAAATAAAACTTCCCACTAAAAAATTTATAAGAATGTTAAGTAGTATTTTTAAGAGTATTTTTAGAGAATGTTATCCTAACTTTTAGAAGAACGTTCTAAGAATAAAAATAAAACTTCCTGCTAAAAACTTTATAAGAATAAAGGGATAATGTTCTAAAAATGTTATGATTAAACATTTATAGAAGGTCATCATCACAAAACATTTTTAGAGTGTTCTTAGAGAATGTTATCCTACCTTTTAGGAGAAATAATGTTCTAACAATATTATTATTAAACATTTTTATAATGTTGTAAAAAAAAATGTTATCTGAACTTTTAAAAGAACATTCTGGGAACAAAAATAAAAACACCCCCTGAAAACTTTCTAAGAACGTTAGAGAATAATGTTGTAAGAATGGTACACCTAAACATTTTAATAATGTTTTTAAATAATGTTATCTGAACATTTAAAAGAACATTCTGGGAACAAAAATTAAACTATCCGCTTACAACATTATAAGAACGTTAGAGAATAATGTTATAAGAACGTTATTACTAAACATTTTAATAATGTTTTTAAAAAAATGTTATCCGAACATTTATAAGAACATTCTGTGAACAAAAATAAAACTACACGCTAAAAACATTATAAGAACGTCAGAGAATAATGTTATAAAAATGTTACTACTAAACATTTTAATAATGTTTTTAGAAAATGTTCTCTAAACATTTAAAAAAACATTCTGGGAACACAAATAAAACTAGCCGCTGAAAACGTTCTGAGAAAATTAGAGAATAATGTTAAAAGAATGTTACTACTAAACATTTTAATAATGTTTTTAAAGAATGTTCTCCAAACTTTTAAAAGAACATTCTGGGAACAAAACTAAAACTAGCCGCTGAAAACTTTCTAAGAACGTTAGAGAATAATGTTAAAAGAATGTTCCTACTAAACATTTTAATAATGTTTTTAAAGAATGTTCTCCAAACTTTTAAAAGAACATTCTGGGAACAAAACTAAAACTAGCCGCTGAAAACTTTCTAAGAACGTTAGAGAATAATGTTAAAAGAATGTTCCTACTAAACATTTTAATAATGTTTTTAAAGAATGTTCTCCAAACTTTTAAAAGAACATTCTGAGAACAAAACTAAAACTAGCCGCTGAAAACATTTATAGAACAATACATGCTAATGTTCTTAGAACATTTTTAGAACAAAAAATTTCTAGCTGGGGCTGTCGGTAAACGGGTCGGATGCAGTTTTAAGAACTGCGGGTTTACAAAATCGGACCCGTGCAGGACTCTGTTGTGTGACATTGATTCTTAATTTCCCACGAAGCTGATCGCGGTTACGTGTCAGTTAAACTTTTCATCTCCAATCCTGTCTGTATTTGTGAGAAGTGGCGCTGTCCTGAGTTGAAAGATAGCCTACTTTACGGCTTTATTATCAAGTAAATAGGTGTGCGTGTTCGTGTCGGCCGCTGTCCATTTCCTAAGGTTCTGAAATGCAAACATTTTTTGACTACTTTTTTTTTTTTTTTTTTAAAGGGCGTGCGCCCATGAGCACCCACGGAGGAAAACATAAATCGGCGCCTATGGTGTGACTTACGCCTCCCAAAGTCCACTATCATCTCCTTGGTTTTCGATGTGTTAAGGATGAGACCATTGCACCTGCTCCAGGTCACAAACTCTGAGATGACCCTCCTGTACTCCTCCTCGTCTCCTCCTCTCACACAAGCCGCCACCACAGTATCATCAGAATATTTTTGTATGTGGCATGCTGATGTTCTGTATGAGAAGTCTGATGTATATAGAGTGAAGAGGAAAGGCGATAGTACAGTTCCCTGAGGGACCCCAATACTTGTTTCCACAGTGTCTGAGACCGTGTTCCCCAATCTGACATACTGTGGCCGCTCTGTCATGTAACTGATGATCCACTCAATGAAAGCAGGCTCCATGCTCAGATTCTCGAGTTTGCCTCTCAGGATCTGAGGCTGGATGGTGTTGAATGCACTCGAGAAATCGAAGAACATCAGCCTCACATACCCCCCTGTCCCATCGAGAAAAGAAAGGGCTCGATGAAGCAAGTAGAGGACAGCATCTTCCACTCCCATGTTCGCTCGATAGGCAAACTGCAGGGGGTATAACTGCAGACTATAGTCTGTAATCATATCATTAATAATAAGTGCTTTTTGAGTAAGGGATCGAATATTCAGCAACCCAGGTTTTATCATTTGCTCATTTGTATTATATCTGTTTTTTACTTGTTGAACATCAATAAAATGTTTACCCTTAGATGGGTTTGGAAGTTTTTTGTATTTCCTAATTCAGGGAACAGACACAGTCTCTATATGATGATATCTAGTTGAAAGAGACTCTATGTGACGGGATTTATCTGACGTGAGATGGCTGGCAGACGGTCGGTTTAGCCAGTCTGTCTGCTTCCTGACCTGAGCCCCAATTTATGTTTGAGCTCTAAGACTATGTGCCATATTACTAGAGAGAAGAGCAGCACCATCCCAGGAGGGATGAATACCATCTCTTTTCAACAGGTCAGGTCTGCCCCAAAAACTTTTCCAATTGTCTATGAATTCTATATTATTTTGCGGACACCACTTAGACAGCCAGCCATTGAGTGAGGACAATGTACTAAGTATCTCATCACTCCTGCGAACAGGAAGGGGGCCAGAGCAAATTATAGTGCCTGACATCGTACTTGCGAGTTCACACACCTCTTTAACATTAATTTTGGTGATCTCTGACTGGCGGAGTCGAACATCATTAGTGCCGATGTAAATAATAATCTTAGAGGATTTACGATTAGCATTAGCCAGCACTCTAAGTCACAGTCAAAGTGGTGCCCGCAAAATAATAAAGAATTCATAGACAATTGGAAAAGTTTTTGGGGCAGACCTGACCTGTTGAAAAGAGATGGTATTCATCCCTCCTGGGATGGTGCTGATCTTCTCTCTAGTAATATGGCACATAATCTTAGAGCTCAAACATGAATTGGGGCTCAGGTAAGGAAGCAGACAGACTGGCTAAACCAACCGTCTGCTAGATGTCTCACGTACCTGAGATCACATAGAGACTCTTTCACCTAGATATCATCATATAGAGACTGTGTCTGTTCCCCAAATTAGGACATACAAAAAACTCCTAAACCCATTTAATGGTAAAAATGTAATTGATGTTCAACAAATAAAAAACAGATATAATACGGATGAACAAATGGTGAAGCTCGGGTTGCTGAATATTCGATCCCTTACTTCAAAAGCACTTATTGTTAATGATATGATTAAAGATTATAGCCTAGATGCGCGGTGTTTGACAGAAACCTGGCTAAAACCAGACAATTACATTACTTTAACCCCCTGGGGTCGGCGGTCACACCGGCGATACCAACTCGCTTGTTTTCTTATCAGTGCAAAAGAGACTCAATATACTCAGTTGATTTTGATCTTACATATAAGTGTTATACATCATTCAAAACTGTTAAATGTCTCCTTTAGTTTGCGTACACTCATAATAAAAACAAAATGTTGTGTTTTTCGTAAAATAAAGAAAATAAATATGATGCGCGTTCTGCCGTCTCTCTCAATGTGAAGTTCATTCTGAAACGCAACAGAAAATGACCTGTAACTCAGCAAATGTTTGTCACACAGACTTAACCCTTTAAAACCGCACGTATCATATTTGATACACGAGTTTCTAAGACATATATTGAATCAGTGAGAGCAATACTTTCTTTGAAAACCTGTTGTATCTATTTTGATACGTGTATTCTGCCATCTTGTGGAATTTCACTGTACTGCAGGCAGTAGAGGGGTGATTTTTTAGCTTTTCAAAATGGCGGCTGCGATTGGATCAAGCCAGACGCTTTCGGCAGTAAAATAAAGGCTAATTTCAAGTTGTTAAGATAAAAAATAATATTGGATTGCGCCTGATATAATTAATTTAACACTTTCTGAATTGAAATAATGCATAATTACTTAATAATTTAATCGTTAAATTACAAGTAAATCGTGTTGGAAATTGTGTATCAAATTTGATACTGCAGGTATTAATGGTAATGTCAAATTGTAGTAATGTTATCTACTTTATGACTACCACAATGCAAACACACACAATATTGATCCAAGATGGCGGCGCGAGTACATCGCGAGGCTCGCGGTCTCTCCAGATTCTGTAATTTAGCAGTATTTTTCTTGCTCATTTCGGGTCTGTTCGTCCAGAACAGTTGTGCCTTAACATCGTACACCCAAGGTGAGCTTTTGGATATTGGTTTGCGAATTTCCGACAGTTTTATGGACAACCTTCGACTCCTTCCTGAGATTGCCAGATCACCCGAGGCTATGCACTCTGCCCGGCCGGGCGGAAGTGCTCGCAGGCGGCGGCGAGATCGTAAACAAAGGCGGGGGAAGCGCGGAGGACTAAGAGCTAAGCTAAAGCTAACACCACACCGGCTCTCTTTACCCAGCATTTTCCTTGCCAATGTACGGTCGCTGTTGAACAAAATGGAGGAGATTCGACTCAACATCACATACAGCAAGAGACTTTTGAACTGTAATGTTCTAATTTTCACGGAAACATGGTTAAACAGCGGAATACCGGACAACGCTATTGAGCTAGCGGGACGCCATACATTCCGGGCGGATAGAACATTAGATGGCTCCGGTAGACTAGAGGTGGTGGATTGTGCATTTACATTAACAAAGCTTGGTGCACAAACTCTGCTATTGTTGGGAGACATTGTTCAGCTAACCTTGAGTTTCTCATGGTTAAATGTAGACCGTTTTATCTACCGCGGGAGTTCACTTCCACTATTATAACTGCAGCCTATATTCCCCCGGATGCTGATGCCAAGTTTGCTATGAAAGAACTTCACGCAGCCAACAGTAAACAACAGACCGTTCACCCGGAAGCTGCGTTTATTGAATACTATAAGAACACTTATGCACGCATGCTGTTTGTTGACTTCAGCTCAGCATTCAACACTGTCATCCCAACTAAGTTAATAGCCAAACTTGGAGACCTGGGCATCAACACCTCCATGTGCAACTGGATTTTGGACTTTTTGACCAACAGACCCCAGAATGTTCGATCAGGCTCCGACTGCTCCTCGTCCATCACACTCAACACTGGTGTACCACAGGGCTGTGTGCTAAGCCCGTTTCTCTACCCCCTCTTCACCTCCGACTGCAAGCCTGTGTACGGATCTAATTCCATCGTCAAGTTTGCGGACGACACTACGGTGATTGGTCTCATCAGCAACAACGATGAGACTGCCTACAGGGAGGAGATCAAGCACCTGGCCACATGGTGCACCGAAAATAACCAGCTCCTCACACCACCAAAACGAAGGAGCTCATCGTGGACTTCAGGAAAGTGTCAAGAGGCACACACGACACCATCCACATCAATGGAATGGCTGTTGAGCGTGTCTCCAGTTTCAAGTTCCTGGGGATCCACATCTCGGCGGACATGACCTGGACAACCAACACCTCCAGCCTGGTCAAGAAGGCTCACCAGCGCCTTTTCTTCCTGAGGACACTGAGGAAGAATCAGCTTTCCTCCACTATCCTGGTGAACTTCTATCGCTGTGCAATAGAGAGCATTCTGACCAACTGTGCTACAGTGTGGTATGGGAGCTGTTCTGTTGCAGAGCGCAAGGCACTGCAGCGGGTGGTGAAAACCGCCCAGCACATCACTGGGACTCCACTACCTGCCATCGAGCACATCCAGAGGAAACGCTGTCTGCATCGAGCTCGCAGCATTCTTAAGGACTCCTCTCACCCAGCCCACAGACTGTTTTCTCTCCTGCCCTCCGGCAGGCGTTTCAGGTGCCTCCGGACCAGGACCAGCAGACTAAAGAACAGTTTTTTCCCCAGAGCTGTTCTCTTTATTAAACTCTAACCCTCATTGATCCCACTCCCCTCATATACTGATTGACTCTCCTCTCCCCTCATATACTGATTGACTCTCCTCTCCCTCCTCACACCTGCCTCCATTTTGTTATTTGCAATACTATAAAGTTCATTTGCACTGCTGACTGTTATTATAGTAACAACTGTTTACATATGCATTTTGCACTACTACCTTGACTGGAATATGCTCAATTTGCACTGCCGACTGTTTATTACAGTACCGACTGTTATATATACATTGCAATACCGTACTTTAACTGTAATATGCAATTACTTTCCACTGCACTTTCACTCGGATAGCTCCTGTCCAAACTTAATTTGCACTACTTTAAATCCATTGTTATACTGCTCATTTTAGCCTAACTTATACATATATCTATTTGTAAAATTTTGTTTATAGTAATAGCCATCTGTATATTATGCTCACATTCTGTTTATAGTAACAGCCATCTGTATATATATTCATAGTACATATCTATCTGTAAAATTCTGTTTATAGTAACAGCCATCTGTATATATATTCATAGTACATATCTATCTGTAAAATTCTGTTTATAGTAACAGCCATCTGTATATTATATTCAGTACATATCTATCTGTAAAAATTCTGTTTATAGTAATAGCCATCTGTATATTATATTCAGTACATATCTAGCTGTAAATTCTGTTCACAGTAATAGTTATCTGTATATTATATTCATAGGACAATCTATCTGTAAATTTTTGTTTATAATAGTATTCAACTCTATATTTATTCAGTACATTTCCATGTTCTGCACTTATGGAACCACTGTATATCCTGCTCTTGCTCTCTATTGCACTTCTGGTTAGACCTAAACTGCATTTCGTTGCCTTGTACCTGTACTTGCGTAATGACAATAAAGTTGAATCTAATCTAATCTAATCTAATATTGGGATGATTCAATTAATGGCAATTAATGACTGAAATGCCATATTAACCCTCTGGGCTATAGACGTATTGCAGATGAGCAAACACTCTTAAAAATACGTCTTCCAGATGTAAAATGCACATCAAATATTCGGTGCTATCTGGGATACGTCGCCCATTTTCGGGCGGGAGGAAGCTAAGTGTGACTTTTTTTTTTTACGACCCTTTAACATATCAGAAAAGGTAGGTATCGTTTGAAAGAACTCTTTTTAAATTTTTTGAAAATATAAATTACATTACATTTGGACATTGTCCTGCCAAAAAAAGGGCGGATAAAAGACAATATATATATATATTATATTATATATATATATATATATATATATATATAATATATATATAATTTTTATTATGAATTTTGCATATCTTTCTTATTTGTCATGGAATAACTCAGGAAGGAAATAAGGTAGGAGGAAAATTCTTTTTTAGTGAAGTCCCCTACAATAAAATAATAATTTTTGGATAAAGGAATCAAAACAGCATTTAGAAAAGAGATGGCCTTTTTGTACAGTCTTTGACACCCCCTCATGGGCATTTTTTTCTCCGATGAAGAATATCTTGTCATAAAAGCAATAGATTATGTTAATTTCGGGCTCATTTTAATTGTAATAATATGCTGTAAAAAATGAAGTGCCATTTTCAATTATCTGAGAATGTTTCATGAGCTGTATGATGTTTTTGACACATTGCAGTACATTATTTTATAGATTATGAAAAAAAAGAAATTCTATTTATCAGCAAATAACTCAGCAATACTTAAGAGTTTTTCAAAGTGGATACATTCACTGTAAAGTTCAGACTCTAACCTTTCAAATGACATCAACTTTGTGTTAATCAAGGCAAGATTTTTGAAAAATATGGTAATGAATATTTTCGCAGCTAGGAGGCGCCTGCTGGCGGTACACTCGGTTTTAGAGGGATTACTCAGCACTCGTTAGGAGTTAATAAATGTAATTAGATGCATTAAAAAGCTGAGATCCTAAGCTTTAAAATGATATATAATTTGTGTTGTTCCATTCAGTGGTTGCTTAGTAATAAAAAAAATTATTTCCGAATGGGAATAAATCAAATAAATAAATAAAAAAGCTATAGGCCGCCTAAAGCTATAGGCCGCCAAAGTGCATCTTTGCACTTTGTTGGTGCAAAGATGCAAGCATTGCACCAACAATCACTTCTCACATGTGTACTGTGAGAAGTGTAAGGTGCATCTTTGCCTGAACAAAGACAGAAACTGCTATGTTTTCAAACTGTTAAAGGCATAATAGATTTTTTGTATCTAAACTCTACACGGTTGTAAGCAAAACGTTCCCAAAAAGCCTGATGTATCAAATGTGATACAAAAAATATATCATAAACAAAATGAGTTGGCAAAATTTATTTATTTTTTTTTGATTCAAGGCTTAAAGGTCCCGTTCTATGTGATCCATGTTTCAAACTTTAGTTAGTGTGTAATGTTGTTGTTAGAGTATAAATAATATCTGTAAAATTATAAAGCTCAAAGTTCAATGCCAAGCGAGATATTTTATTTAACAGAAGTTGACTACAAAAAACGGCTGGATTGGACTACACCCCTCTACATCCTGCTTTAATGATGTCACTAGAACCGTAACCTCCGCCCACAGGAACACAGGCGTATTGATGGCGAAATGTCAACAGACGTGGTTGATGTTTATCTATAATCGGATACCGCAAAAGTTTAATTCGAAGTTGTTAGTTTGCTCTGTCCATTTCACCACGGACTGTTTTTCTAACCTGGAATAATATCAAGCAGCTTTCTCTCAGCGTTTCATACTGACGAAGGGGACTATTTCAAACTATATTCCAGCAAGCGGTAAGTAGTGATTTAATATGGAAGTAGCGATCACTCTTCACATCGTTCGTTTCTCTTAGTAGGATGAAAATAATCTTACTTAAACTGTGATTAATATACAGAAAGCGATCAAAGAACAATCCCTTTCCAATCGCCCAAGCTATCAATCACACAGCGCGAGTTTATCTGGACACTTGCCAAAACTCGTTATGAAATCAATGACGCTGTTACACTGCACAACGAAGCTCTTACTGTAGTTATATGCCTCATGTTTGCATTGGTGAAATCATTAGTGATAGTGCAGAAACTGCGTTGCAATGATAAGATCTTTCACGCGATCAACAGACTGTCATCTGCTCAGTGCTCATCACTGCAACCTTTTATGTGATGGTAATAGATCTAAATACTTAAAAAACTTCTCATGATTCGTTAATCCAGATAGCTGTAATAGTAAAAACGTATAATAGCTGTAATAGTAAAAGTTTTCCAGATAGTTCCACATGTAATGCCAGATATTTCATATGCAAGCATGTCAGCCAATCACAGCAGAGGGCGTTTACACTGAAGTCTCACAGCAGACACGCCCCTTCAAACAGAGTGTTCAAACCAGGGAATGAAATCAGGCTAGGAAATATGCCTTTTATTTCTAAATTATAACAATTTTTGATCTAAAAAACATACTAACATTATAAGGGCACCCCTGGAAACATTATAAAATAATAAAAATAATCCATGGAATGGGACCTTTAATAAACATCTAATTTCCCAAAATATATAATTTTCTGCCATTTTTTTAATGTGTCAGGCTTTAAAGGGTTAAGACGTATGTCTTTACAAAGCTTGTAGTCTGTATTTTTAAATGATGCAAAAACTAATATTCTCTGTTTAAGTAATCCGTATGAAAGCAACAACATGTACAGTTTCTCAAACGGGTCCTCATTACCTCTAATGTGACCACATGCGCACGAGCGATTGACATGCAAATAGTCCACGCGAAGGAACGCAGACCTGTAAACGCCCCATCACCTCAAAACAAAGAATCAGGGACTTCAGTAACTTACTCTGCTTTTCATCGAGTTTGGAAGACTTTGTTTGTGCTGTGCTGTTTAGCTTGGATTTACCTCAGAGGAATTAGAATAACGCGATTTGAAGATGAGAAAGTAAGACCTTTCCACTCCTAATAGTAAGGATGTTATTGTTGTATAAACTTTACATTGTAGCTACTAGTTAAACTGGTGCCAGACTAAAATGTATATATAGGCCTATATGTTGACATGTTGAAATGTGAAGACAGGTAGGCAACCTTTCAATGCTAAATTTATATAAAAGTAGGCTAGTATGAGTGTTTACTCTAATATGGTGAATATTATGATATTTAGACCCGTGTTTACTGTTAAATACTGTCTTTGTGGATATCTGCTCAAACGTAGATATGTATAATGTGGTAACAATGATGTTTCATAGTTTAGAGCGGCTCGATCGCTTCAGTAAATGCTCCTTGCACGCGCTGTGCATTTGAGTCAGTCGCACTGTGCGTTTGAAAAGCAAAATGTGCCAAACATTAGGCTTCATGTTTTTACTCCAATCTCATTTCATAACGTCATAACGAATTGAAACATTTGAAGTAACATATGATAATCAATATATTTTTCTCTAGTGTAGTGTTGCTGTAGTGTAGTGTTGCTGAAGTGTTCCTTTTTTAACGATTTATAGGCCGGCTATTGTTGTTATTATTTTATGCAGCACTGCACATAGCCTATATGCCTACAAGGCACAACAAACCTGGTGTTCATTATATATATATAGAATATATATATATTATATATATATATATATATATATATATATTATATATATATATATACAGTATCTCACAAAAGTGAGTACACCCCTCACATTTCAGCAAACATTTTAGTGTATCTTCTCAAGGGACAATACTATAGAAATTAAACTTGGATATATTTTAGAGTAGTCAATGTGTTGCATGTATTTACAGTCCTCTGAAAATAACTCAACATACAGCCATTATTGTCAAAATAGCTGGCAACAAAAGTGAATACACCCAAAGTGATAATAGCTGTACGTCGTTTAACCATGCAAAGCCACATGTCTTATTCATCATGTTCATGTTTTTGTCTGCTTGACAGGACCATACAAATGTGTGTATCTTGTATTAGAGCAGTTCAAATTTGTGCTTTGAGTACAATTCTCTCATACTGACCACTGGATGTTCAACATGGCACCTCATGGCAAAGAACTCTCTGGGGATTTGAGAATTAGAATTGTTGCTCTCCACAA